>VXBN01009386.1:272418-284876 GCA_013397395.1 Sinosuthora webbiana | reverse complement strand
AAGAGTCTTCTTAATGATTACATTAGGAGGTAAAGACATGTTTAGTCCAGCAAACATGGTAATAATTAGAAAATGAAGGCTGTCACTGAAATTGATTCCTTTCACTTTGACTCACCCAGATGTGACAACATTACTAGTAAAAGAAGGGAAATTCCACTCCCACCAGCTGATTCTTTACTTCTTCATCTGCTATTAATTCTCTTGGGGCTCTTTCAACAATTTCATTATGATTTGGAAAACATGTCCTCAAATGTTTCTCCAGTAGTTGCTGTTTATCCTTCCAACTGCAAGTCTCTAGACAACAAGTGAAAGACAGAGTTTCTGTTTCATAAAAATTTCAAGTATAAAATGGAAATGAAAAGTCAAAATGGTTTTCATTCATCCAAAAAAGAAAAAAATGTGCAGCTCAACTGAGGGAATACAATTCTATTTTGTAGATTCAGAATCCTTCACAGGTATTTTGACTTTTTAAATGATGCATACTGACTTAACATTCAAAATGAAAAATCATTTTGAGGACAAAAACCTGATATATACATATATATTGATATATATATATGCATATCAGACATATGCATAAAATGTTTTTTGTTGAATAATTTATTTAATCAATGAAATCCTCAAAAATACCTCTTTTAGAAAACAAGTGTGAACTACATTTTTTAAAAAATCCTTTTTAATGTTTGAAGAAAGATTTCCAAATTAGTTGCAATATTACCTTCAATTTTCTTTTGAATTTTGATCATAATGGACTATACTCAGTATTCATGTACTTTCTCATACTTTCTTCTCTCCCACTCTGAGTATAGCTTCTGAAAGACAGAAAATAAGGGGACAGAGAGTAATTATAGGAGAAACTATGAAAAGTGATCTTACAATAAAATGGAAGAGCAGGAATGCTAACAAGAGATCTTTTTCTCTCCATATGTCTTTCCCTACAGTCTCCATCAGTCATTAGTACTTACGAAGGAGTTTAATTAACTGTTCAGAGATCTTCAGTGAAAGAAGCAGAAAGAGAGGGCACTTCAAAACTTTTATTACAAAAATTACAGCTAGTTAATCTCACCAATCTTCATTTGATCTGTATGTAAAAAAATTGTGTTTGATTAAATAAAAGTGATAGACATGGAACAAAAGTGTAACTCTTGGAAGAAAGCAAATTGGATCTTTTTAAGGACTACCTTGACTGTAGAATTAACTTTTGTTAAACAGAAGCATTCTGGAGGTATTCATAACTACAACATTTCTATGACACCTTACTTTTTCTGTGATTTTCCATCTCAAATAGAAAAACTATATATTTAGTTCTAGCAATACATCCAGTAGGGAGGTGACCTGGCAATGTGGGATTTTAGACATCGCAAGGTAGGTGCATGAAAGAGTTAAGTACTGGAAACCTAGCTGAATAGTGTTGAGAAGCAATTTTGATAAATTCAGAGAGGAATGCCAAAATTAATAGATATTAATAACAGGTAGCTACACAAGTATAATGCATCTATGGACATGAATTCACATCTCCTCATCAATCATCATTTTTGTGGAGGCAGCTATTAACGGCCCTAAAACTGAGCTGTATCTTTGACTGTCTTGCACTAATAAAACATTACCTAGGTTTGATTTGAAGGCTGTGAAGTCAAATAATGGTTTATAACAGGCCTCCCTAAACAAGATGGAATCAGAAGCCTTGAAACTGCAAGCGCGGGATGATAACAGATGTTCCAGAGCTATAAACTCTACTCAGAAATGGTCAATTATTATTTACTAAAGGAATACAGCCTTGGGAACAGAATAGAATTACCTTTTCCAGGTAACAGAGAGAGCAATTAAAACTATCTAGCATGTGTAAAATGTAAACGTAACATAACATGCTGAGAAAAGCATGAAAAAAATTGTGAGCAAAGGAAGCTGGCTGTTTAAAATTGTACTGAATAACCTCAACAACACCTTATAACAAGGTAAAAAAACCCACACCAGGAAAATCAGTTTAAAAATAGGTTGGGATGCTTATGACTTTCCAAGCTATCCATTGAAAATATGAAGTATAACCTGGGAAAAAATGGTAGATATAACAGTGATTGTGTATGTCAGCTTTTACTGTTACTTAATATGGGATATTCTGAAACTGAATATTTTGGACTGTAAGTGCTAGTATAATTCTAAACAGATTTATATTCACTCTTTGATTAGCTCACTAAGACTTAAGTTTAGACTTTAACTTCTTGTTTTCAAAGACAAGGTGTGCTTCTCCAACTCAGAAACATGCATGAGGTCTATCATAAAGTTCCTCACTGTTGTATATGATTGGAANAGGGGGGGGGGGGGAAGTCATATAATATTTTTAAATATTTGATCATATTTTTTCTTTGCATGGTCTCAAAATACTAAATACAAGTCTGGTTTTTATACCTCACATCAAGAATCTGTTTCATGCTTTAGGAATTGGAATTTATTTAAGATATTATTACAGAGACAAATGCTTTCAGTCAATAATGTTCAGTGTTTTTAGCTGTACATCTTTTCGTTCAGCCGCAGATTTTAGCTTACTGTTCTCATTCTTTACATGAATAGTTTGCCAGACCTTATATTAAAACCCTGCAAGAAATAACTGAAAACAGGGTACATGGAAAAAAGTTGGTTGAAATTTCACATGATCTTTATAAAGACTGGGAGTACTGATAGCTGCTTTTGAGAAATTATTGTATTTAGATACCACATTAAAGTGTTAGGACAAATCTGACTACCATTAAATAAATTTTTTTCAGTGGGTGAGTTGGTACAAAAAAATTGATCTTAACAAAAGTTAAGCTTTTTTGAGTCAAAAAGTCCATTTTCTTTGAAAAACTAGATTATATTGCAACACAACTGTGTACTGAGCTGCCTATGATTTAGGCCTCAGTGGTTTATAGTTATTCTCCAAAGTAGAAAATGTTGTTTTAAAATTTTTGAGAAAATTAAGTTTGAGAATCATGTTGGATAGAAAAAAGGCCTTTTATTGATCTTCTCAATTATTGGTATAAATATTATGTAAGAAAATACAAAATAGAAAAGGTAATTAAAAAATTTAAGAGCAAGATCCAGATTTTAAAGCTAAACATGGATGGCAACAGCAGCAGTTCTTGCAAAAGAAATGTTCATTATCTTTTATCTTTAACCGGACATAGTATAGAAGAAATAAGTGGCTTTTAAACAGAGACATCTGAAGAGATTTCCCTCTGCACACACCTTCTTTTTGATACAATGCCTTCATCAGGATTTTTCATACAGTCCACCAAAAAGTATTAAAAGCTCATTTGTGAGTTAAAAATAGTATGCCTTAATTTCCTTTCTGAATAACGAAATATACACTGAATGCAGCTTCTTTCTAATACTTATTTTTCATTAAAAGTCTTTTTAATGTAAAAAAACTGTGCTTTTATTCCCCTCCCTAGAAAATACCAAACTTTGTTGGATGAACAAAATAAATCAATGGAACTTACAAAATTCTATTTCAGTTATTAAAGTTTTTATCATGGGAATTAAACAAGAATTTGATACTTTCCTAAATTGAGGTTTTATTAGAACTGCCATCAGTTTTAGCTGCCTTTGGAAATTTTAACTACAGATCTTCATTGCAAGAGGCAATAATCAAAGAATATTCAAAGATTCATTCATAAGCTAATAAGGTCATGCTACGTAACTTCCTCACATTTTCATTCTGTTTTCTCAAAAAGCAAGGATCCAGATGCATTACATAGTTAAATGTCATAATACTTGTTTTATTGTAATGACATCTGGAAAAATCCACGTATTTGAAAATAAATGATGCCTGCATTGTGCAAACTTTCTGGGAAACTGGGACCCTAACTCAGATATGCACAGTGTGATGTTTGAGTAGCACATTAAAAACCATAGATGATGAAACTATAGTATTCTATGACAGATTTTCTGCCTCAGTCAACACTGAATTTTTACAGTAATGGAAAATAAAATACACAAAGGAGAAGTTAAAATTAATCTCTAATATTTTACAACATTTCTCTCCAATATTTCATGCTGTTGAAGACACAGTTACTATGAGCAGTAGGATAGGTCTCTACCCTTATTAGCTTTCATGCATAATAAATAAGCTTTCAATATATAATATATGTAAACAATGAAACTGAAAACAAGGCACCTTCCCCCAGCCAAAAGGTTATTAAAAATACTATAATTATATAACATCTTGAATTCTGTATCTGAAAATCATGTGACTTTTTAGTTTCCTTTATTATAAAAGCAGTCTTTTCTCAGAAATTTCCATCTACGACTCAGAACATCCTTGGTCTTATTTAGATCTTAACACAACTGTTTATTTGGGGCTTGACTGTCTGCCAGCAGAGCACTAAATATAGATGGTTTTTTGTTGTTTTGTTTATTAACTGATAAGCAAGATTGTTTACTATGTTAATCAGTACATCCTTACTCCTGCCTTGAAGGCTATTTATACTGAGGCTGAATATTTTAGCTAATTGGAAGAAGTCGTCATGTTGGATCCATAAATCTTGCATATAAGGTTAATTTTACTGTTGTACTTACTCCTGCTATAACCATATATCAGTGGTTTAACTACCCCTTCTGAATTTGTTTAGTCTTTGCAAAGATTCCTGAGAGCTACAGAGGCATTCTGCAATATATCTTATAAGACTCCACAAAATACAAGTAGCTGAAGGAAAATTGTATGGTGATGTCAATCATTTAATGTCCACTATCCTTTGCAGAAGGCAGCCATGGAGTGTAGTACCCAGGCAATGTTGTTTTGAACACTTTGCAGCTAAAGAAAACACAAGGAACCTCAGAGCACTGAATGTAGAAGAAAAATATTTTTATTATTAAAATACTACTAAGTTTCCTTAAAAGAGAATAAAAAGGCTGGTAGTTTCAAGACAGTTGTTTAGTTTTTTTCATGATCAAACCCTTTTGTCAAAACACTGATACTGACAGATGCTAATTTTCTATCTCCATTTTTGTTGAGATAGACTAAGAAAATTAATTCCATAGCCAAATAAAGCAGTGAAAAAGCTTTCTGGAAACATTAAAAAAAAGAAAGCAAAAAATAAAACAAAAAACCAAACAAACATTGGCAACTGCATGTTTGGAAATACGGCATTAATGATGCAACACATGTAGTAAGAGATTAAAAATGAATATCAATTCTGCTAAGCACCTACCCACATGTGCAAGAATAGTCTGTCTCCCTTGGAATTCTTTAATGTTATCTTACATTATGTATTATACTCAGCAAAACAAAAGGTAGTGCAAAGAAATCATGTTTTCAAAGGTTACAAATACACAGAAATGTGGAAAAAAAACACATCATGGAAAAAAAACCCACTTGCTATTTTATAGGGTCCTGTAGGTATTATATAATAGCAAGAATCTAACAAGAGGTATAAATAAATATGTGCACAACCTGAAGCAAAGGAAAATCTGTAAAGGAAAAAGATCTAGCAACTTAGTTCTTACTGAACTGTGATGCCTGAGCTCAGTAGAGCACGGAGAGCAGGGAACTAAGCAAAAAATTGAAAATTTTAATTTCCATTAATATGACAATTTTTGGAATTTATAGCCTCAAGATACTTTAAGAAAGCTTCAAGATTTGACTTTGACTAACTTTGTTTTGTGCAAATTACAATGAATGGTCTTAAGAAAGGACCTAAACAAAGAACAAGGTTTTTAACAGGAAAGAAGCTTTTTTAAATTAAAAAACCATGCTAGTATAAAAGGAGATTTTGCTATACCAAAAAAACAAAGTTATGATTCATAAATATAAACCTACTTTTACAAAGATCCATATTCAGAAATACACTATGCAAACACACACACACAAAACCCCAACTATATTAAACCTATAAAATGTCAATAATTTGAACAGAAAAACAACTTTTATACTAGAAAATAGCATTTTTAAATTAATTGTGAGGTTGAAAGCCTAAAAGTCAGCAAACACTTGCAACATTCAGGTAGGTCTAACAGTTATGAGTTATTCAGCAATTTTTTCTCCTTATGTCTAGAGAAATCAGCCTGTAGGTAGCCAGCAGTAGAGCAATAATGCTGTTTTCAGAGTACACTTTGAATTTTTATTGATACTGTTTTTCTCCAGGTATTTCTTTTAATTTCTTATCTGTGTTTTGGCATAGTACTGAGTTGCAGAGTTTGCCTTCTGTTTTTCCTTTTCCTTCTCCAGTTTGTCCTTTGGCTCCCCTGTTGTTCTCTTGGCCATGATTTCAGTCCCCTGGTCTCTCTGATCCACTTTCTGAGCCTCTTCATATCTTTCTACATTGTTGGCTCTCTCTCTTTTTCTTTTTATATAATTTTTAATCTCTCCCATTTATAATGTTGCACAGTTCCCACATGGCTTTGATTAATGCACTCTTCCCTTGCTTTTGCATAAGTAGGACTAAGCTAAAGAATTTCATGAACTGTTTATAGAAGCAGCTTAAAATGTTTTATTTTCTCCAGGACTCTCTCATTTTTGTTGGGTTTGGTTAAAATATGTTGGTTCAGATTCAAAGTGAAAGTGCATGGAAAAGATGGAGCAAACCCCATAAACCCGCTCACATGGAGCCTGTGTCCTATTTAAATCACCAGAGGGATTTACTACAAGAAAATAGAATACAGTGGGTTATTTCTCTCCTTCTATGCAATCTCCTTTGCTAATGCTATGGATGGAATCTGCTTTATTCTGTGGTCTGACCACTAGCAGGCTTCTACCATCTGAAGACTATGCTATCCTAACATGAGTAACTTCCCTGCCAAGGGAGGGGATATGCTTCCCTTCTCACTGTGCTACCTAGCTTTTGGCTGTTAGAAACTTATATCGCTTCAGCCAAGGAAGAGCATTTTTCTTTAACATGATTTTACAACTATTTCTGCCTCCAGGACCATTTTTGCTTTTATGACTCAATCTCCTAGTGCAGATTAAGTGAAATCAGCATTAACCTTCTAGGTAATTTTTTTCTTTCCATGGAGAAAAGAGGCAAGAGAGCTATAAGAAAGTTGTCTGAGTGTGTGCTCTTCTTTCTGAAAGCAGCAATGTTATGTTACTTACCTGTAGTAAATTTATTTATTTTTCAGGATCATAGTCAGTTAGAAAAGCAGGATTAGACCATGACATGTTCTCAGGACTGAATTTTCCAGCCTTTGTGAGAAGTGGAGAAGAGTCATGAGGGGGAAGAGATCATAGGCAATAACTCATAAATTCATCCTACCCAATTTGAGGCACCTAACTGAAATACTTGGGAGTGTAGTCAACCTTGTAAAGTCAAAAGAGAGAGCTACTTGAAGGAGCGACCTAGATACTCTCAGAGGAAAGTTCAGCCCTTAGACTGAAAAGCCTTCTGGAGGTCTGTCTCTCTCCCTTTGATCAAAAAAAGTAGAAGTGCTACGAATCTACCCTAAGGGTCTTCATCATTGTAAGGTTAAGTGGAATGAATACAGTTCAAAAAGCATATTCTAAAATAATCTGGGGTATGTGAACTAGGGAATAGGTGCCTAATAGGAGGCTACAATGAAATGAAGTGCTTAAATCCTAACATGAAATCTTTCTGTCAGAGCCCTGGGGTCACCACAGTCCTGCCTGTCCCGGCCCAACCCTCTGGGGCTCCCTCTTTGTCCAGGAACTCATTTCACACTCCTGGGCCATCAACCCCTGCCCCAGCAATGCCCTTTGACCCAGCTCCGTCTCCCAACATCCCTGCCTTGACTGTCTGAGGGTCCACCCCCAGACCTATGTCTTGGGCCAGCCTCATCAATCCCAACCCCAGAAACGTGCCTTGTACCCAGGGTTGGGGTTGCCCTAGTTCCCTCTGGATTTCCTGCTCCTGGCTGGGGTGGTGGGAAGTGCCTGCTTTGGTGGACCCCACCCTGATGGACCTGCAGCACCCCTGCCACTCCCCCTGGGGGTTTACTGCTCCTGCTGAATCCTGGTAGTTTTTCTTTTCCGTGTTTTTTTTTTTTTTTTTTTTTTTTTTTCTTGTTTTTTTTTTTTTTTTTTTTTTTTTTTTTTTTTTTTTTTTTTTTTTTTTTTTTTTTTTTTTTTTTTTTTTTTTTTTCCCCACTTTTCTTTGCTCCATTTTCCCTTTAGGTGCATCTCTCCTTTCAGAGAATATTTTTGTCTTATATCTCTTAAAGCAGGATCTTTGGGAGCATTTAGGTGCCTAATGAAGCAGATTTGGACTAATGGTATTTTTCACACTGCCTAGGCATTTCAATTCTATTGAAAAATCAGCACAAGAATATTCTTTCCTCTTCACTTTTATCTGTGTTGTCATTTGTATCCCTATTACTCCAGCACTGGGCAGAAGGGTGGATAGCAAATTTGAGGCAAGATTCTAGATATCGGTGGGAATCTCAAGATCTCAAGGAGATGGGAAACAGTCTAGAGCAACGTACAACCGAGTGGAAGAGGATAACAGATCAAGATAATATATAATGATCTAATTCATTGATCTACAGAGCTCCCATTACTCAGGGGAGACGGGCAAGCAGGCACCATGACATCTGTGGTGGGTGTGCAATCAACTGGCCCACATGCAGTGGATTTGCTTCTTGCATGCTCATGGGCCATTCAGTTAGAAACTTGATAAACATTTAAACAAAAAGAGCAACAGTTCACAATTGAAAGCAGTATGCTTACCTCCAGAAACCAGAAAGGAGTCTGGTTCAGTATTGGGTGAAGAAGGATAGGAGTGAATGCCTTACACATGAGAAAATACTTGCACATACTGAGAAAGGCACATATGCAAATGTGGGATGGGGATCTAGGGTTTTTAAGTACAAGAAGAGAGCATTAGAAATCTTTCAAGGTTTGCCATTTGTTTCTAGTATTCAAAGATAATTCAAAATTCAAGCCATGTTGTGGACTAAATCTTCCCAAATCATTTTAAGGTGTATGGGACACAATTCAAAAATTTGTCCAAGGTCTTTTGAAATCTGGCTGCTGCCCAGATTTTTGGGGTGTTTTACAGACAGTGATGTATATTGTCAGGCTCTTTATATGGCTGTCTGGAGGTGATTGCTGTGCTGAGAATAGATAAGGTAATTGGCACCCTGCTGAGGTAAGATTAGGAAAGGCAGACTTATAATTCCCTGGGTGATGTTCTGAGGGCAATAATTCTGAAAGAATTTTAAAAAATTAAAATTCAATGTCAAATAAACACAAGCTCTTTATAATTTGGGGTTGGGAGCAGGGAGGGAAAGTCAAGTAAAAACCTCCAAGGGAGCAAATATGTCACAGAGACATTGCAAATGTAGTGACAGGTGCTCCACACAGCAGAAGTAAAAAGCATCATTTTCTAACCACCAAATAACTGCTTCTTCAGAGATGAAAATAACACAGCTCCTTTATAAGCAAGATTTCCTCTGACAATAGTTATTCCTCACAAGGCCCTCAGAGCACTTTATAATTTCCTCATTTCAGTTTGGAACAACAGTTCCAAATCAATTGCTGAATAAGCAGAATTAACCAGTATTTTTACCGAGATATGAATCTGGACATTCTTTATGAAATGAAAAAGTTTGTGATTTACTGTGAAGATAAGCCATTCTTATGGTGTCAGTCGTCCTACTCTTGACTGGGCTGAGCCCTGAAGTCTGTTTCCTGGAATGAGCTTCTGTACAATCTGCAGACTTAATGCATGCAGTCAGTTTCCAATTAAGAACAATAGGGGAGGACTGGAGCACTCCAGACCATGGGAAAACTTACATAATGCTACTGCTTGTAAACTAGAGATAGCTCTTGAAAAACAGGTTGAGATGGCACTTATATTCATTAATAATGAATGCCTTCCAGGAAAGCCATTATGTATGAAAGTGTGTCACTGGCTTAGGCCCAAAATTAGAATGTCTGTGTGCATTTAGGTCTCTTCCTGTACTAAAAAACCTGATAGTCATGAACTTGCTTTAGGAATCCTGTTTTGGTACCAAGGCAATGCTGACATAATTTTTACAGGATTTATAATGTATACAGCTTATCCATGCACAACAGAACTCATTGTCTAAAGTTGTCAGGAAAATTGAGTTAACAGGCAAACAGTTAGTTAAAGATGGAAGACATGGAATTTAAATCTATTAAGGAGATAGGAATTATGGTCTTCCTATGGGATAAAATATATGTGGCAAATTCTACCAAAAGATTTTATTTCATCTACAGATCTTACTTGTCAGGGAGACAACAAACTCAGTTTGTTTGCTTGTTTGTTTTTCTTTCAGACATTCTAAGTAATACGTATACACTTGACTTTAACAGCAGAATTATACCTGTGTGATTTTACAGTCTCCTCATATATCTGTAACTTTGTCACTGTATTGTAATGGTGAGTTATTCCTAACCTAGGAAATTCTTTCTTAGTGACCCTACCAATCTGAGGAAACTGGGGATATATTAAATGAAAGGAGGTATAGCTGAGGAGGTGCTTGTATGGAGACATTTGCTGCCTTGGAACTCTTTTGTTATGTTGGTGATTTAGACTGATTTTGAGAGTGATAAATTTGCAGATGAGAACATTGTCTTTATTTAAAAGCATTTTTGTTTAAGTAATGTGGTCATCTGTTAGTACCAATCAAAAAATAATCCAGTTTATCCTCATGTAGAGTCTCTACTCCATCTCTGGAAAGTAGGCAGTATGTAGAATCACAGAAGGTTTGGGATTGGAAGGGGCCTTAAAAATCACCTGGTTCCAATCGCCCCATCAGGTACCTTCCAGTAAACCAGCTTTCTCAAAATCCCATCCAGCCTACCCTTGAACACTCCAGCACTACATGCCCGTGAAGGTATCTATCCTTCTACAGCTTTCTTGTAGGCCCCCCTTTAAACACTGGAAGGCTGCTAGAATGTCTCCCTGGTGCCTTCTCTTCTCCAGGCCGCACAACCTCAGCTCTCTCAGCCTGTCTACTCTCAGAGTGCTCCAGCCCTCTGATCACCCTCATCAGCCTCCTCTGGACTCATTCCAACAGCTCCATGTCATTTTGCTGAGGATTCCAGAGCTGCATCCAATACTTTAGGTGGGGTCTCATGAAAACAGAGTAGAGGTGGAGGATCACCTCCCTCAATCTGCTGGTCACATCCTAAAGGTGATTTAGAAAGTTATAGGTCATTACCAAAATTTTTTTGACAAGACATGGTGAAAAAGGGAAGAGGCAGGCCACATTTATAGATGAGTCTATAAATCAGACATCTCATCTCTTGGAATCTGGACCTTGAAATTTTTGTAGAATCACAAGAAATTTGGACTCATTCTTCTTGAACCACCGGTACTTAATTATTATTAAACTGAGGTTATTTCTGCTGATGAGCAAATAAGGTTATAAAAAAGAATTTTTTTATTTTTTTTTTAAATCAACACTGTATTTTATGAGACTGTTCCCATAGGTATAATAGTTTACTAGGTCACGACCTTGATCAGATTTAAAAAATAAAATGCCTTTCCTCTATTTGAGTTAGAAATGACCAAACATTTTAATTCTAGCTAAAGAGAAGAACTTTATACTCAAACTCAGGAAGCTTTCTGGAAAAAAAATGAGGAAAGCCCTTAAGAGAGAAGTTGTGTTAACTTTTAGAAATTAGCTGAATAAGAATTTTCAGGATTACAGATTTGGATCTGGGCTCCTAAATTAAACTGAAACCTCACATTAGAAAGTCAAATACTTTTTTGCTTCTTTTCCCTTCAGTCCAATACTCAGTGATTAACAATGACCAAGTAGGTTCTTCTCTCTAAAAATACCATAGATATTAAAACTTTAGTAATCACTGAAAAATAATTTTTTACAGGACAGGAAATAATGAACATATGCTAAACCTAGCAGCTAATAAATGTGTGTTTAAACAAGAATTTATTCTCTTTGATACAAACATGACTATACAAGACTCAACAGAAAGGGGTTTAATGTTTTTTTTAAACCTCTTTTTTTAATAACTGAGAGGTCTGAGCTGTTAACATGAAGAGATTCCAGAAAATGCCTCTTTAATTAAAATAGAATGATGGAATTAGACTGCTGTTTAATTCCATTGTCTTACAAGTCAAAACACTGACGACATCTCTAAAACTTGAATCAACTATACCTTTGACAACAGAGAAATGGAGAAGAAAGGGTAGCAGCTTCTGAACATGTTTTCTTCTGAAAGACAAGGATAGAATTATTTTATGCGGATAATTAAAACAAATGATGTTCACATCCCAATGTTTACTGCACTTGTGCTTAATATTACAAACCTCGTAGGCAGCCTAAAGCAGTAACTTAAATTAATGAAGGAAAATGAGATGAAAGACTACATATAATGTTGAAGAAATTGTTAGAAATATTATTACTGTAGGAATTTTTTAGCTTAAAAGGATAACATAATCAGAGGGACTTAAAACCAATACACTCCTGAAACAAAGAGAATCCTTAAATTTTTTTTCTATATATAAGCTGAGATTGTGGAAGAAAACATCAATAAGAAG
>VXBN01009386.1:233025-272409 GCA_013397395.1 Sinosuthora webbiana | reverse complement strand
AAAAAAAAAAAAAAAAGAAAGGATCCAGCTGGACCATAAAGAAACAAGTTAAGAAAACTGGGGATAGATTATGTTGATCTACCTGAAAGCCAAAATTTTCTTCAAAATCTATGTGTGGGTTTTTGGTTTATAAGTTTGTCTTTAAAACTGGGAATTTTCTCATAAAGGAAAACCCCTACATTTTCAAACTCAGTAATAGTGCTAAGTAATATTTAATTACAGCAAATATTATTTGTCAGGGTGCTATTCAATAATATAACTTCAAACTCTCTAGCTTGATGAAAGAATAAAAGTGGGGAAATAATTTCTTAGCCACATCAATTATTAGCCTTTGCATTTGATAATACTAATCCCAGCTATTCCAGAATTTGATAATTTTCTTCTAAATTATTTTCTGAAACATAGGAAATTGACACTTAAAAAATGAAGAATGAACACTAATTAAAAAATCTTAAAAAGCTCTTAAATCTTTAGAATTTTTATATTATGGTTCAAGGAAATGTAGCAAGCATGGCTCATATCTAAGTGAATATAATTGCGGGGTGTGGGTGTTGACTTTCTTCTTGGGGATGTAACGACTGCATCTAGAAAGATAAAGAAATAATTGATGGACATAAACCACTCAGGGTAGTGGTATACAAAGACATGAAAAATGAAAAAAAATAAATGCTATAATTAATAAGATGACTATCCTAGTTCTTCCAGAGTAACTTAAAAAACAAGCAGGCCAAAATATGGATTTAAGTAACAAAAGGAACAATATGGAAAGAGATTGAAATCAGTCTTGAGATAAAAAAAAGAGGAAGAGCTATTAACTTACTTTCAGAAAAGGATAAAATGCAATATTGCATAGATTAATGGGATCAAAATGACAAGATAAAACTTCATCTATATTTGCTTGAGGTAATTATAATGCATTCTCTAGAGTCATTCAGTTTTCCTCTGGTCATTAAGCATTTTAATGTGTTTGTGTGTCATACTGGTATTTGAGCTTCACAGATTGAAGCTTTCAGCCTTTTATTTCTACAGATAATAAAAAAGAATATACCTTACTGAAACCTGACCTAGCAATTTTTCTAACACAGTAACACAGGGTACCTGTCTGGTCATATCAAAAAGGAATTGCACAACATGTAAAAATTTTTTTGAAAAGGTTTATGTTGGGGTTTTGCTTGTTTGGTTGGTTGGTGGTTTGGTTTTGGTTTGTATTATGGTTTTGGTTCTTTTTTAAAAAGAAATTACAAAGAGAAGGCAGTCTTCTTGAATTCACTCTCACCTTAAAAATCTAACCACTCACCATCTTCTAAGTATTGGCTGTGAACCAGAAGCAGCAGATAGAATAACAACATTAATCTAGCGTTAGTAAATAATCTCTGTAATTCAGGAAAGCGAGTAAATTCCAATATGCATTGGAATACGCAACATCACTGACTAGACTCTCCTTTGCTTTATGCCAATAAGGTTAAATTTTTTTCCGTTGGGAAGATTATTTTGAATCAACTCTTTTTATTGACCATTTCTGATGCTTAGAAAGCCATCTTCTGCTTTTGCTTCATATCTCTAAAGAATTACTCCTCTTTATGGTACCCCTTGTCTTCCTAGAGTGAAATGGGGATATTAGCCTATAATTCTCAGGACTGAATTTTTTTAAATTTATGGCAGTTGTTTTCTATTTGGAAATTGAAGATGGGATCTTTCTTCCATAATATTAATGTCTATTTCTTAAAAGTCCAAAAGCACTAAAAAAGATGAAAACATAAGGATATTTTACATATTTTCAAAGATTTTATATATTTCCAAAGTAAAGAGAACAAAACTCCAGTGACAATAAATGATAGAGAAATTTTAATATTCTGTCATCATCAATTCTTTCACTTACTTACATTCCAGGCATTTGTTACTTGTCTCTTGCCTAGGTGAAAGTCTATATACACTGTCTTAGCACTCTCACTGGCCTGCTGGCAATTCTCTTCCTAACAAAGCCCAGGATGCTCTTTCATGCAAGGACACACTGGGGAAACCTGTTCAATTTGTTCACCAGGACACCCAGGTCCTGCTCTGAAAAGCTGTTGTCCATGCAGACAACCTGTGCAGGACTTTGCTTTTCTTTTTGCTGAACTTTGCAAGATTCCAATTTATTTCTCCAGCCCATAGAGGTCCTTCTGAATGACAGCACAACCTGCTGGTGTGCTGGCTCCTAATTCGGAGTCATCTGAAAACTTCCAGAGTGCACTCTGGGAGCATAAACTTGCACATTCAACTTTTTAGTCCAATCTGCCACCTTACTTGATTACTATTTATTATCTCCCTCCCTGGATGTTCCTACTTTAAAGCTTTCTACAACTCATTGGTCACCCTGTTGGCAAGTACTGTTGCCTTTGATTTGGCCCCTAAGCAATGGCTATGGTCAGTGACATATCTAAAACACTATCTAAAATTCTATATGGTATGTTGGATAGTGCAGAGGCAACCTTTCTCCAACCTTTTTCCAGAGTTCCTTTTTTCTTAGTAGCCCCACACCTTTAGCTTCCCAGAGGTATCTTAATGTTTAAAAAAAACACTCCACCTGATTAGGCTGTGGCTCACTTTCCCTTCTCCCATATCATACTTACACTCGCCTGCTTGCTGTGGTAGTTCTTCCCCCTTAAACGAGTTCCTTCCTGACATTACAATAAGAAATCTATTTCTGTTTTTTCACTGAACAGGGAAAAGTAATCAGTTGCAATTATTGATTGCATGCATAGGTAGATTAGATAGATAGATAGATAGATAGATAGATGATAGATAGATAGATAGATAGATAGATAGATAGATAGATAGATAGATAGATGTAAACACATATATAGCCAACTTACTCTTGGAAAGTCAAATCAGTAAAAAAATTTAAATTAACTCTGAATGTTTTTGGATTCAGTAGTTATTATTCTCTAATAACTACTAATAACTGAGGATATTCTGTTGCTGTTACTAAGTCTGAATCCTATTAAGGAGAAAATTTTTAATTCATTGTTGATGAGGTTTTTTTAAAGTTTATTTATTTGTCTTTACATAATTCAGCTGTCTGTTTTTTTTTTCCTTAGATGGGAATTTATCAAGTACCCAATGACAATCCCATTGAAGAAATATTCTTTATATTCAGTGGTAAATTGGAATAGAGACAAAATCATGCAGGAGATTGTTCACAGCAATCTGTGCCTCTAAGTTTATCTGCTGGATCTTACACCAACTGCCTTTTTATTTTCAATGTGGAGGTCATAAGAGTGCAAGGCATTACATTGACATGCAAGATCTATCCTTCATAAAATTAAGTATTACTGCTACTCACAGAGAGGGTTAGATTTTTCCCACAGTGCAATTTGCCACTGGTAACACTGGAGCCAAGGCTAATAATCTACATTATAATCACTTGTTAAGAATTTCCTCATAAATGGGAATTACGAAAGAGATTTTTCAGACACTTTCATATGTTTGCCAGCAAACCTATAGCCTTGTCTGTGTTTGACTTACTTCACATGAAAATATCAAAAGCTATAAATAGACTATCTCTGCCTTATTCATTCTTTGCAAGAGAGACATAAAGACAGTCTGTTTGACATCAAAGTCATGGCAGGGAATCTCAGCCTGCTCCAAGTTTAGAGTTGCACCAGCTGTGGGTTTTCTTTACATGCAAACTGTGACATAAAAGAAGTGATTTTGCATCCCCATTTTAAATGTAACTTAGTTTCATCATCATCAACATCCTGAATGCAATTTCTCCTGTCTCTTGTAAACAGGGATTTTTGCAAATGTTCAGTCACTGTGCAAGGCGAATTAGGGAATAGTTGTCTAATTCTGAAAAAACAGTTACCCTAGTTCCTGTATAAGAAGCTATTAAATGTGGAACTATGAAGGTACTGAGGTGTCTCCATAAAAGTAACCACACGTGGGGCTGAGATTCATGACTAAAAAAGAAGGAAGACATCATTTGGAAATAGAGCATTTTAAAAGGAAAACAGTTAGCTTATGACAATGTAAAAATCATTTCACATCACTTGGAATGAGAAGATGTTTGAGAAGTTTGAGTTAAGGGATGATGATAAACTGAAAATGAAGATACTAGTCAGTCAAGAGTTTGACAACATATGCATCTAAGAAAGGATTTCTTAACAGAAACCTTTTAAATAAAATAAAAAATAAAATAAAAATAAAAACAGTCATTTAAATACAATAGTTATACTGACATACATTGGAATAAGTCAGACAATTTTTTTAAGGAACAGCTGTATAGATTACTAGTTGTAAAGGAGTTATCATTCTTTGGTAGTGGATGTGTAAATATTGCTCAGCAAATAAAAAGTGTGTGTTATTGACACTTCTTTACTGATAAATCCTGAACATAGCAACATATCTGCAGAAGAGAGGGCCTGCAGCAGCCATTCTGGCCTTAAGAGAGCCCTGTGTAGAAGAGCAACTTGTTACACTTAACATTGATAAACACTGTTCTCTTGGGAAAGGTGCCCACCAGAGGACTGACTACAGCCATAAACACCAGGTGTGGATGCCTCATTTTTTGTCTCCCAGGATCATGAAGATGGTTTGTTTGAGAGAGTGACTGATAAGGGGAGAAACGTCTGCTCTAAGGAGTGCTTGGAGGTGTCAGCTGTTTTGTCTTTTTTCCTGCTTCTTCCCAAGACTTTTTTTAAACTTTCCCATACTAAAACAAATGAATACTGAATTTTGTGTAATAAAGATGGATCCCGTTAAAAGAAGCAGTTCATTTGTCTTTTTCCAAACTGCTTGCAATAATATGAACTACGATGGAGAAAATCAAAAAATCAAATCTACTCCAGCAAAAAAAAAAAAAAAAAAAAAAAAAAAAAATTCTTAATAGATATTGGTGTTAGGGATGCTACACATCTCTTCCTAGTTCAAATATACATTTCTTTGTATGTAAATCTGACTGCAACATAGTCCATACCAAGCTTTATAAAAGCAAAAATCTATTTTGCAATTTTGCATCAAAATTTATCTTAGAAATACTTGATTGCTCTGAGAGATGGGTTTTGTGAAGCCATCTCTAGTTTCTATATTTGACCACACTTATTTATACACAGTCATAATTTTGTCATATTAAAAGTGTGGTAACCACGATCTCTAATGCAGAGTTTATGCATATAAATAAAGTTATTATATTTCTACTTTCTAATGCTACAACTAATGATAGTTGTAATCAAATGAATATTAAGCATTTTTATTTGCACAATGTGAATATTAGGTACTAACTAGACATTTAGCATACTGAATACTGTAACAATGATATTTTATTTTTCTGTAGAAACAGCAGATATACTGAATAAAAAGCAGAGAGCAGTATTGAATGGAAAACAATGAAGATAGCTTTACACTGACTGACTAAACCTGTTTCTGTATTAAAGATAACGTTTTCTGTTTGCTACTCTAAAAGTTGAGAGTTATAACTCTAGTTTCCAAGCCTGGCATATAATTAATGAGTTCTACCCTCTGCTGTATTAAAGAATGGAATGAAAACTTAATGGCCAAAGAGTGCATATATATCTTCAAAAATAACAAACAAACAAAGTGATAAAAGATGTCTATGTTGTTCACAATTCCCTTGATGCTGATATTTTTAGAAACACAGGCACACATACACAATCAATAGTACATCCTGTGAGCCATTCAACCAGTTCTCATTCCTAATGGCTCACATACTTAAGTAAAATTTGGAATACACATAGCCCTGGTATCACTAAGTTAAAATAATTTACTAAACTAAGGAGAAATAATTTGAAACCCCAAAGAGGATGGTGAAAATAAGAAACTAAATGAGAAGTTGCTCAGAATGGCTCTGTAGTGAAAAGAGCAATAGAAAAATCATGTTGCTAACTTAGAGGTAAGCTCTCCACAGTCCTTTGTTGTAACTGAAAATTTATATATATGTGTATTTGTATGTCTGTGTGTCTATCTATCTATCTATCTATCTATCTATCTCTATAGATCTATATATCTAGGTATCACATACACCTAAATATGTGAATTAGGCAATTGCAGATTGCTGTGATGAGAATGTGTTGAAAACTGATGCAACCAGTAGGGTACTAACTTGGGGATAAAGATTTCATTAAATTTATTAACATCATGAATCACGGTAGTGATAAATTCTTACTATTACAAAACTCCTAGTCTTTATATTTGTGTCCTTAGATAGTTGCAGATAGGCAATAACACCAGGATGATTTTATATCATTGGTACAGATGAGAAGTGCCCTTGATAATCTTCAGTTGCTGAGGTTGAGGCTCTTCTGTCAGAATTGCAGTGTGCTGTCATCTTTTTTGTTTTATTTTTCTTGGTTATACTCGTTGCTATTATACTGTTGCCTCCCTCCCAAAAGGGTACGTCTCACTTGATCCTGATCTGTTTTTTGATTTTTTCTGTCTCCTGTGAATTTGGCAGAAGGTCCTGTCTGTTTGCACTCTTTTACTCATATCTTGTTCTTCGCCAGCTTGTGTGTCTCCTAGGTTGAGCTACATCTGTTCATCTTTACCCCTTTAGTGGTTGTATATCCCACATGCTTATGAAAAATACTTACAGCTTGTTCTGTTTGGCTGTTTTGTCCCAGATTTGAAAAATGTTTAACTTCGGCTTTTACTTACATATTTTAATATATAAGATATGAGCTAACAAAAAATATTGTTGGTGAAATGATCGATACAAAGTGATACTATTTATATAGTGATGGATAAATATAATTTCTTTGTGTACAGACATCTGCTTTGGCTACATCATTTACAGAGTCTGAGAGCTGCCTCTAGACCAGATCAACCCCTGTTAGAATGGGATAGGCCCACTGCTTCCATTGAACTGAGTCTGAATAGACTCATGATCTCATAGAGAATTGAGATGATTGAAGTGATAAAAAAATAATGCAGTGAGAATAAATTCCACTAAATTGGCTTATTTTGTGACCCTGTGAAAGCTGGAGGCCTCATGCTAGAGGCATCATTCTGGGGAAAGGTGTCATTTAAATGGATTTGTGGCCAGAGGGGAAGAATATAAGGAAACAGAAAAAGTGTAAGAAATCCACATTAAGGGAAGAACATATCAAAAGAGAAGTTTCCTTCATTCTTCAAATGTGAATCATTCACCTTCCCCAGCCATACTGTGTTTTCAGCCCACTCAGTAAGGCTTCTGTTCTGAAACACCATCTTCTACTGCCTTCCTATGATCCTTCCTCAGTTGCTGTCAATTATGACTAAAAAGCACCCCATGTAGAATTCTGATTTAGAACTTATTAGTAAATAGTAACTAAAAATAAATTAAGCATACTGTGTAACACAGCAAAACCTACTGGAAAGTTGCCTTCTCTCTTTTTCTCTCCCCACTCCCTCCCCATTCCTTTGTTTCCCTTGACCAAATCTTTGTGTTTCATGTCTAGGCAGGGCTCTAGCTTGATACAAGCCCAGAAAACCATGGATCAAACCTTTATAGGTGCTGTATATTCAAAGGGAAAAACATCTTTTCTTGGGTGAATGACAGTCATTTATTATATCTATGGCCCCTTACAAATAACAATAGTCTTGAATGCTGAGTGAAATATGGTGTAGTGTTTGAAGTAAGCAGAAAGGAAGGAAAGGGGCTTAACACCAGCCAGAAAGAAGTAGAATTGTGAATGGAGTAGGAGACAAGATTTGTAGACAAGGAGATTCTTCACATTGCTATCCTGGGTTGGCTGGGATTTTTGTCTTTTTTTCCACTTTTGCCCTTTGTTCAGACCTTTGCTCTGTGACACAGACTGGTTGCCATGGGTCATGATGCCAAGGATGGAAAAAGAGCCCAGGCAACCCCCCCAGTGCTCATGTTAATCTTCACAGTGTTTCTGGACCTACAGCCTAAAGGTAGAAGTCATGATTGTGCTTCATTTTCATCCACTTTTCCTGAAAATTTACAATAGAAATAATGCTATGAAAACATGAGAATTTAATGTTGTATAACTGCAATAATAAGCAAAGTTTTGAGCTGATTTGTTATTATAAACCAAACCAAATTGTTTTTAAAGATCCCAAAAAGATTATAAATAATTTTCAGAGGAAGAAATCCAAGTACACAGAAATTAGCTAAGTAGCCTAAAGTCACTTACAGAGCTGGAATTTGAAATAAGAACTCATTGACACAGGTCAGTGAGCAACTGTGGTGGAACAGGCCTCCACTTTATTATGGTAATCAAGATGATATGATTCTCTTAAGAGTTCTATTTTATTTTTCCTGCATGGATAAAAAGCAATTTAAATTGAGAAATAACAAATGTCTTATTGTATATAAATAAAAATGAAATAGAAAAAAAAAGGTCAGAGGAATTACTCAAGCAAAGAAATAAAATTTTCACTAAAGCAGCACTGAGTTTTTAATCCAGAAAATGTTGTTATTCTTATATTGATTCCACAGGAGAACATATGCATGAATGCTGAAAGGTGAAAGCCACCCCTTTAAGTTTACAAAGAAGATAAAAAAAAAAGTCACTAATCCTCCGGTCTTAAAATAAAACACCATTTAATAACAGTTATCTTGTCATTTAAATAGCAGTCTCCTGAGCATATTTTACCTAAAAAAGTGCTCTCTTAAAATATGCCAAACACTAAACTTCATTTTATATGTTCCAAAGAACAATTAGGTGGGCTAAAATTATAGCAAGTGTATATAGGGTCCCAATGTATTGCTTCATACCTAAAAAAACCCACCACCATCATCTATAGGAGAAAACACAATATAAAAGACTGAACAAGATGGAAGAAATCCTCTGCCTTGCAAATGCTATTTGGATTAATGGAGAGGACAGACCACAGAGGGTAGGGAATGGNAAAAAAAAAAAAAAGAGAATATTGGTGTGTGAAGGGGAGGTTTGTAGGGTGCACTGGAATAAGTTTTTAGTTATTCACCAAAATTCACAAAAAGATATGCTTCTAAAGGTATATCAGGTGTGTAAAAAGCCTAAGGGTTCTCAGCAATAGACACTAAGAAACTAAAATAAGTCAAAATACATCATTATTTTATCATGTTTTTTGTCTAGAATAATCATCCAAATATAGTAGAAAAAATTAAAATGTCTCAGAATCTACTTTAGATGTCATAAAGGTAAAAGAATTGTTGTTTTGATTGAAATTATAAAAAAAAAACAAATCACACAGAGCAAATCAGCATCAAAACAACACATATCTTGTTATTTTGCTTCTGCTTTGTTATCACATTAGTACCAGATAATTTCATGAGAAAAATTAATGAGATTTACCATTCCCTAATAGCTACCCATCAGCCAGTGAACGCTTGAGCTTGTTCTTTGTCATGATGATTCACAGGATGGAAAGTACAAATTGAATTATTCATACTGAATACCTGGAACTTGCATGCATTCCGTAATTTTGAAGATCGAAATGTCAAAATATAGAATGTGTTGTTTATTTTTTGGTCGCAAAAACTAAGAATTTGTTCCAGGTTGTATAATTCAAGAAGTATTTCTTTAGAGCGTAATCATAAATCAAGCAAGAAAGTTAGAAAATGAGAAAACAAAACAGCAAACTGTTTATTAGGGTCTCTTTTGTTCTTGATAAACACATATTAAGACTGAATTTCAAGATTAAATTTTGTTTAAAAGCAGGAATAAAAAAATCCAGAGCTAAAGTTACTTAAATACTGCAAAGTCAGTATTTAACATGGTTTATTATATAATATAGAAGATCTCACTCAGTCTTTAAGACAATCTGGTACTATCCTTTTTGCCTCTGAGTATCAGGCTACTTTAAGTATTCCAGGGATTTTAGTGCACTATGTATTTCACAGAATCAGGAAGAGGACATGAGGGAACAGGGAAGAAATGTTTTTTTATGACAGACTCTTATATCAGGTTCTGCAAATTTGACTTTTTTGGATTACCATATTTACCTTTCTTATGGGGGAGAAATTCTTTCCCTTTTAAGTTAACACTTATCATGAGCTCCAACACTAATGTATTTGTTATAGTAGCAGCATATTAAGGTGGCTTATGCTGTGTTTATTTTACAGCATTAAGTTGACATCTATATTTGTTTAACTGGAAAATTAAGTGTACTGATATCCTGAAGGAAGAGATAAGGTCTCATTTTTTATTCTGTTATGTGTAGTGGGGGTATAAAATAGTTTATGTGAGGCTCTTCTCAGATGCCTTGATCTTTCCTGGAATGGAATGGAACATGTTTGAAACCTTCCTATGACCTCCCGTCTTTCAGGGAGATAAATCAGTTTCTTCATGTTTCTGAGCTACTCCAAGATAATCTTTGGATTTACCTCTGTGCAGAGCCAAAGGGCTCACAGAAAAAATAGCTAATGCCTTTCTTGGTTGTTTTGTCACACACAGACATATCAATTCACCAGCGGATGACATGTGGCAAGAAAAGTCAATGAAAATTTTACAATAATGAAGTAGAAAGAAAAAAAAAAAACCCTTGTATGATTAATTGTTCTTCATGCTTTTTAGTATCATTTAAATGATTCAGTTTTTTTAAAATTTCCCTCTAGCGGAGGAAATCACTGAGATAAATGCTGATTGAGTCATTCAAGCCACTTAGAAAGATAGCATCATAGATTCTCTTTTCTTTTTCAGTTTAATGTGTTTTATACTATAGCAATCTATAGAAACTGTGAAACTCACCAGAAGCAAAAACAATCCAATGTAAGATGTAAGATATTAAATAAAAGGCACTTAATTTAACTAATGTTCAGTGTAACAGAAGTCACATACATTGCCAAGTAATAAAAGTAATACTGTTATTGAAATGGATTCTCCTGCAAGACCTATAAAGTGAGGGATAGTATGAAAATCTCATGGAGGACTTATTTAGATGGATAATGGCCACGATGCTCCACTTGCAGTTAAGCAAATGAAGAACAATCTAACCAATCGTGAGCAGTAATACTTTTCAGAAATGATTGATTTGGAATATTGTATGTTGGAATTTTTCCACTTTTTCTCTTGCTTTGTCATCACATTTCCTTTCTACATGTACACTTACAGCCTTCTGTATTCACTATCTTTTCACTAAATGTTAATTGATTATAGGAACAGCTAGATTGTAGGATAACTACCAGTGTCCTACACAAATATATGTCCAACATCATGGCCCACTTCAACCTGCTCTTCATCCCACATATACATCGAAATGAAAGCAAGAACCTTTCTTTGAACTGCTTCATAAGGAAAACTTTAATCTTCTAAATGGCCTGAGGAAGCTGAAAAGATAAGTATATTTAGTGAAATGTGACCTTTCAAATTAAAAGTCAGTGGTCTTAGGCCATCTAAACAACTCTTGAAGACAGGAAAAGGGGAGCGAAAAAAGGAAAGATGAAATCACTACTGTACATCATTGTATTGCAAGACCTCTCTTTCAGTCAGTGTTGATGTGTCTTTTTCCATTTTCTCAGTATTAATTCATGTTAATGTTTGATGACAATATATTATTCTAAAGTTTTAAAAAGCTCTTGAAGCATGTTAAGTTCTGCTAACTTCTCAAGACTGAAATACAGGAATGTAAGTATACGTGTGTCTCTGTTTTTACATGTACACATGTATGTAGAACCAAGTAAATCAGTATGTTATTGGTAGATAAACATATGGATCTGAGTTCCACAGCCAAGCTTCTTCTGCCTGGTGAAGTTAGGAACATGCAAAGGGGACAAGGCATTACAACTGCATATCATCTTCCCAGCTGAGAAGAAAGAAGACTGAGTACAATAGCAAAATAATTCTTCAACTACTTCTTTGATATTCTTTGTTTTGTAAGTCATCCCCATGTCACTGTGAGTCTCTTTTATGTTTCTAAAATATTCATACAGGCTAAACATTACATGGCAACATATTGTGCTAAATTAATTTAGTATCAAACTCTGTACTTGTGTGAGGAAATGAATCATAAAAAAGGTGAAAAATGCACAACTTCAAAGAAGTCTGAGGTTCCTGCTTTTCAAATAATGAGGGCAGGCTGCATGAACAATGCTATCTTGTACCAAACAATGCACAACAGAAAATTCAGCAGCTATGATTTATCACCAAAAACCATGAGGAGAAAAGGGAATATGTCATTAAAATTTAGTCACCAAAGTCATCTGCAACAGAATCCACATAGAGAACTACCTCTTTCTACTACAGAATAATGCAGAAACTTGGGGATGTCCTTGAAGCTGAGAGAGGTGAATTTATCTGGGCTCTATGAAATGTTTTTCACCCGTTTTGCAATACAGACTGAGATATGTCCTGTAGTCAAGGGCAAAAACATAACTGAAAATGTTCCAATATGTATCCCTATTGTATTCTAAAATGTAACCTTCAAAGAACCAATATCCTAAAGCACACTGAATTATTTCTGAATATTCTGTTTCTAAATGATTGCTATTCAGTATATTCTATTCAGTGTATTCTATATATATTTATTATAATATTAACATATGGCATATAAAATCAAAGATAAAATACAGATACATTTTCAAATTTGCACCAGTGTGTTCGTTATATGAAAGTTCTTACTTCCTTTTTGGAATTAGGTCAGTACCCGTATCTTAAGACAAAATCTGATATCACTCAGTCTTCGTTATGTGTTTCTTTGTTATGTTTTCAGTGGAACAGACAGAGAAAATCTGTGGCATATGGACACCCCAGGGTCCATGTTTTTCTGTTACAAAGAATTCAGACAAGGCTGCATTCCCTCTACTTTCCCACCCCAAAATACATCCATTATATGACAGATGACATTAGGTAAGCATCCTGGAGATGGAGACAAGAACACACCCAGCTGGCTTCATATCCCTTCAAATCATGAGCTAGACAGCTCTGCACTGGAACTGACTGTAATGGCCTAGTTTGAAATCCTTCAGATAACACATGCTTCACAAGGAGACAACACTTAATAAGTTCCTGTGCAAGCACATTTTCACTTTTTGTCTTCAGAATATTTCAGAATATGTATGGAGGAAGGCAGAGGCATCTATCAGTAAAAAAACTGATGAAATGACATAAACTTAGTACTAGAATTGTGCAGTTGACAGCATCTATCTAAAAGCCACATAACTGAAGGGAATGTATTTATCCTGACCATTCCTGAAAATTGATAGTCTTTTTAAGCATTTGCATTAAATTCTAACTGTGCTTTCACCAAATGTTTATGTAGGATTTTACTCAGTCCAGGAGAAGAAGGACACAGGGACACACCTCCTGGAGCAGAAGGTAGACCTTGAAACAGTCAGTACAAATTCAACTAAATTTACTTATTATTACTCAAAATAGGCTTTGTCCATTACTTTCTAGTTATTTTCTAAAAACTTGGGTATATAAAGAAACTGTGTATCTCTATAAGCTGTAGGATACTAAATGTATTTCACTTGGAATTTTCGAAAGGAAAAAAAATTGGAAATAAAATTTCAGATTAAACTCAGTTCAGATGAATGTGAATTGATTCATGTACCTTTATATCTATGCACACAGAAGCACAGCACACAAATATGTAGAAGAGAAATCAAAATTTGGGAAAATTGCCTCTGCATTGAACTATTCTTTATCAGAAACAGGATCTTGGTCTCTGAATATTCTGTAAAGCTCAAAGTTTGGCATCATGCAGAGAAGTTAACCAGATATGATTACATACACAAATCATTCTTTCTCTTTATAAATATATGATTCAGCCACATGTTGAGTAATATCTTTAGTTTTGGGTCAGTCATCTCAAAAAGCACAGCGTTAAAAAAAATCAGCAACAAGGAAGTTTGAGCACATGGAGCCACACCCACATGAAGAATAAAAATAGCCTAAAGCTCTTGAATGTGGAAAGTAGTAACTGAAGAAAGATATAATAGAGCCCTACAAATTTATTAATGGTGACAGCATTGTGCACACAGCTATTAACTGTTCACTGCATCTTATGGCACAGGTAGTAGGAAGCTGAGAATACCAAGTCAGTCAGATCCCAACTCAAAACAAGAAGAAGGAGGGAGGTGTTCAGAAGCTGGAGCGGACAAGTGCAATTCCTTTACATGAACGGGGACATTTTCACAGACTCAGGAGTAGAAAGGAAGATTAGTTCCTGTAAAAGAAATTCAGAATCAGGTGTTTCCTATTAAAAAACAGTTGGGGATTGAGAGAGGATTAGGTAGAAGAACATAACTTCCCAGGCATTATTCTTATGTAGAGAAAAAATCAGCTGCTGATGCAGACAAAATACTGGGTCAGACAATCCATCAATCTGGGCCTGTATGCTATGAATTTTCCCTGAAAAAGGACAGTTAAAGTGGAGACAAAAATAAAAAAGGACTCTTTTTCCTGTTTTTTATTTGTGGCATAAATAACTGTGTATATTGGTGGCAATCATCAAGAGCAATGTTCTTATGGGGGAGAAAAAGGAAAAAATGGGGAAAAAAAAAGGAAATGCATGAAAATTTTCAGAAAAGAATATATCAGAGATTTTCAATCTTCATAGCAGTTTCAAGTGAAGAACTGGATACTATCACAAAGATTTGTGCTATGTTGGCTCAACAAATACCAAATTAACACCTGACTGATGTGTCAGACTAATAAAGGTCTCGTTTTAAACCTTGGAATGAAATGCTTGAGAGACTGGAATGGCACTGTGCCTGACTTGATTGACCAGGAGTAGAAGGAACCAACTTATAAAGATTAGAGAACTTTGATTTACATCCACATGCCTATCATGGCTGTAGCAAATTTGTACCCTTATATTGTGCTTCCTTCAGCATTGTGCTAAACTGATTAGCAAACTGCACTGATGTGCAAAGATAAAGATGTATAGCAGTGTGTGAGCTTTAATCTGTTGAAGATTTGAAACTAAAAGAATCAGTTATATTTCCTTTAAAAATATTCATACCTATCACATCATTTTATATGCAAAATATACTATTTAGTTAATTAAAGTTTGTTAAATCTTTCTCTTTTTCACCTCAAACTTTTAAAGCTTCAGATGAATCTTTTCAACAGGGTTCTAATTTTCAATGTAATCTCAATATTGATTACTTCAGTTATTTATGCCTGAGTGAAATGAAAGAATCATTACCTACTTCTATTAATGAACTGAAAAAGAAAAAGCAAACAATTCATTAATTACATTTTCCATTTATACTACATTAAGAGCTGATGCAAAAAATGAGAAATGAGAAATACAAAAACATCTCAAAATCTAAGAAGTTAATTGTAGACTAGAGGTACTTAAAGGATCTTCAGCCTGCAAAACTGCATGCAGGCACCTGGGGCGGTTAATAAACCAAAACATAGATATTTAGAAATATAAAGTACTTTCAGCACAATATAACACCGAGTGGGACTTTCTGCCCTAAATGGATGGTATTAGAAACAAAGAAGCTTTTAGCTGCTTATATTATGGAGGAAAAGATTAAAACACAGACAGTTTTATCTTCTATAGTAAGTAAACCAATCAAATCAGAAACAAAAGGAATTAAACCCTCTTTCCATACAGCTATATGTGACCATTCATGCAGAATGTTTATGTAGTTGTGGGCACTTCATTGTTCCAGATGACATCAGGAACACAGGAATTCAAAATTCAAGGAAGGACACTTTGATTATACATATGAACAAAGAAATTTATGGGGAAAAATTAGAACTTATAATAGGCATTCACTAGCTAAATTGGAACTAAAATATTAGGTATGCAATTCATGTGACCAATATAGACATTAAAGATTTTGTGAATTATGTGTTGCTTAAATTCTTTTTATTCAATTTTTACATTGCATTTCCTTTTTGTTCTTTTGTAGACATCAAGGCAGGAGACTCCTTTCTCAAGAATTTGCAAAGAAGCAAAACTTGAAAATATTTAAAAGAAAAAAAAGTGAGAATTTCTGCAATAGAAATGAACATGTAATTGCTTGGAAGACAGCTTTAAAACATTCCAAAATAATTCCTTGTAAAATACAAATGTTTGAGTTTATTGGTGAAGAGGAATAAGTCTTTATATTTCTAAATTCATGGAGACTAAAGAGAGAAAGAGAATATACCACATGTAACAAGCAATTAATTGCATTGTGGTACTGGCAAAAAATAAGAAAGTAAAAGGTAGTGTACTAAAGTGACCATTAAAACAAAAAGGGTTCAAAATATCTATCAAAATATTATCACTGTTTATAAACTCTCATTTTGCAAGTCCTCTAAGCAGATATTGAATTACAAAACCTGTGATCCAATTCTGTAGAAGCTGTGGGAACATATTCACTTACTGCAGTCAAAAGGGTCACGTCAAACAATCCCTAAACTTGTGGACAGAATTTGTGGTATTCACATAGATGTGCTCAATATTCTTCTGGAGACTTTTAATGGTCATGTTTTTCTAGTCAATGTATATTTTAGCACTTGTTTGAGCACCTAAAATTTAGATTGCAATTACTTCTTTGTGTTAAACAGACTAGATGTCTTTGGTTCCTATGTTTTTTGCATCTTTTTTTCTAATTCTTTGGCCACATGCATCTTTGTAAGTGTTCATTTTTCTGCCCATATCTGTATGCTGGCTTTCATTGTTACTTGATATGACAACAAAGTAGGTTTAATTTTTACAATTCCTTTTTATTTTATCTAATTTTGTATACTGACATGAGAATCGAAGTATCCTTACTTAAACAAAGCTTTTCAGACTCCATTCTACATATGCTTGTAAAAATAGACAAACGTGGTGATTCAGATTCATGTTTCCTGAATGTTCAATATATTTTGTTTAAAAAGAAGCTTAACACTCCTTCTCAGTATTATGAGGATGTTGTATATTTGTTATTTATTTCCACATTATATTAGCAAAATATATTGGCACAATGTCTTTTTCAAACAGACACAGACACACACACAGACACACACACACATTGGAAGAGTAGTAGCTTCTCAGCAAGATCAAGAACATAAAGATTCATGATATGAGAGAATAATGATAACAATAAGGTCTTACTCAAATCCTGGTATCTGAAACAATATCAAAGAGATTACTGAAGAAGACAGGCCAATAAAAGGAGGGGTTTAACTATTTTAAATTTCTCTTGGCTTACAATTACCTTTTTTAGATATAAATTTAAGACCTATTGGGTTTCAGTGGAGTAGTTATCATCTATGGAACTGTACAGAGATGATAGAAGTTGCACACATGTTGAATTTGGTCCCTTGGATTTTATCTCATTTTATCTGAACAGTAAATCTGTAAAATGGATTAGCCTTCAATTTTAATGTAATATTGTAAAGTAAGATAAGATGGCTTGCCATGATAAGGTACTATAAAGGTTTAAGTAGCTGTTTTCGGGATAACTCTGTGGTAAGTGACCAACAGCTACACGCCAGTACCTAATTTGTTACAGTGTTTCTTCTAACAAGTGGTTTATGGCTTCAGCAAGTATAAACAGTGGTGAATAGAATGGGAGAAACTTTATACTTTTCAGATATTTTAGATATCTATGGTGTTCATAATACATTTTTGTTCATCTTTCACCACAGATAACTGTGAATGTTCACTTTTGCCGTTAGGAATTAGTTTACTTAAGCTGAAATAAAGCAGAGAACTTTCCTGTACTGAAATACCAAGACATGATAAAGCCCCTGAAACATCACCAACTCCTCCAATATTATTTGACACACCAGCAAACTAAGAGTAATTTGGATACTATGAAAATGTCACATCATTTCATTTCACTTTTATATTCAAAGTTATTTTTGAAGTGTCAGAATACTGAAAGCCTAAGACTTATTTTACTCATACAAAGCTTATCTCACTTTTTTTGAGTACTTAAATAAGTGTGTAAAATACAGTTTTAGATTTTTAATAAAATGCCTCCTATACTTGTAGTGGTAGAAATTACACATATATTTTATGGTTTATAATTGAAGAGTGTTTTCTTCTATTAAGAATTTTCACAATCAATGTTCACTTACTAATAATATTTTGTGTCACCTTCTAGTCATGAACCTCTGTATTAACTGCAGGTCTTAATGTGCCTAATTGTTAACATGTGCATGCAGTAAACATCATCTTGTCCTACAAAACAAATTATTTCTTTATATACACATTTTATTAATCATTATATAAGTGAAAGTCTGCCAATGAAATTATTTTTTATGGTGCTGATCTGAATTTTCATCATCAATATTTTCTTACAACCTTATGGTTTCTGTACAGTCTCATGAGAATGGTGTTATATTTTAATATTATCCAAGAGCCAAAGTTGTTCCTATAACGGACTTGGATTGTTGAAATGAGTTTAGCAAGAAGTTTGGGTTCCTTGAATGTCATCTCTACATAACCTTGAACATGACAAATGAGGATTTGAAGAGCATTAATAATGTATGGGAAATGCAATCTATTTTCCGGCTCCACAGTCATAATTAGGTTCTGATGGAGCCGTCTGTACCAATTTACTGAGAACCTTTTATTTCAAAAAAACCTCCACTTTTCAGAGTGTTTATCAGTGATAGTGAGAAGGCATCAAGGCCAAGTTCAGAAGTAAAAGGATTAGGAATTTTGTGTAAGTTACTTGCCCTATTACCATTGTCACCAGTAGACAGGTGAGCCTAGTCTGCTGCTGACTTAAAGCAATTTACCCTGCAATTTATGCAGAAAGGAACAGGTTCTACAACACATATGAGACCCCCATGAAAATATATATGTTTTGGTCTAAGTAACCCAAATAATTAGAAACAGCAAGCAGGTAGAATACAAAAATAATATTTTGCATTTAGTTAGTAGGCCAAAATCCTCTAGTTATGAAGATGTTTTATTATGATGACTGTGATATTCTCTAGAGCTGTGCCCTTTAATTTTATATTAAAATTACTTAAGCCAATTTTATGCACTTATGAAAATATTTTCTGGAAAGAATAATTACATTGATTTTTTTCCCTCCCTATATTCCTTATGTAATTTTTAGTAGTTGAGAGAAGTATCATATAACTACTGAATCCTAAGAGTGATGGAATTTGCAAATGTGACAGGACAAAACCTGGACATTTGAATGCAACCTCTGCAGTTATGATTATGTATTATAATCTTTCATAAGAACTCCTTAATGTTTTCTTTAAAACAATGATTCCTATAGATCACTCCATATTCACATACCATAATTTTAGGTGGACCACAAAAGCATCTAGTTATAAATTTTGTTTTCCTCATTTCCCGATAACGGTACTTTACATATGATAAAGCAAGCACTAACAAATATAGTGTAAAGCTGCACTCCTGGCTTGTATAGGAGAAGCTGTGACCGACTGGAACCCTTGCACTAAATAATTCTGTTTTATCTGAGTAGGAATAGGCACCAATCACCAATAATTTTCAACAGAAATATTCCACTAAAACATTAAAATATTATGTCAGTGCCCCATTAGGGTGGGGTCAGTGCTAACACATGATAGGATGTGAACAAAATAGGGTAATCTCTTTAAGTGAGATTTTAAAAATATTAAAATTAAATTATGTTAATCGTTGATTCAATTAATGGGAAAAAAAATTGAGGTGTTGGGGCTAGTGTACAGAAGTTTTTCTCTGCAGTCATTTCATTACACAAGAAAAAAAACTGCTTAGTTTTAGCCTGTGCAATTTTGACACTACCATATTTTCTCAAAAAAAAAAAAATCTTACAGATTTCAGATAGGGTGCTTTAGTTCCTCTAAAAGATAATATTTTTTCTTCATCTGTCTATTTATCTGCATAATTTCTGTTGTCACAATAAATTATCAATTACTAAAAGACATATTTTGATTATTTTAGTATGAGCGGGTTAATATTGGAACAGGTTCATAGTATCTGAGAAAAGTTACAATTATCAAATGTCAAAAATTTTATAAAAGCAGACTTTAGAGGCCATAGTAGAAGGGATGTCTATCAACAATATATTATTTATAGGAAGTATCTAAGTAGGAAAAATTTCTTAAAAATTCTGCATTGATTGCAGCTGGTGAGGTGCTGTCAGTGAGATACAGAAGGGGAAGATGTTACGTGAGGGCAAATTCTCTTCAAAGGCAGAGCAAAAGGAAGCAAAAAGAAAAAGAAAGAGCAGAGGGAATACCAAGGCCAAGGCCAGAGGAGAAGCAGCAGGTGCTCTGTGGAGGAGAAGGTAATTCCTGGCATCCCTTGCAAGGACCCACTCGATGGAGCAGATATACACTGCAGGCCATGGAAAGCACACATTGGAGCAGAGGAAAAACGTGATGAAAAAGTGGCAGCAGAGAGAAAGGAATGTCTACTGCCTGCAACCCCCTCACTTTTATTTCCTCTTACCTGAATCAGTAATTAAGTATTTATTTTATTTGTCAGTTTTCCCCAAATCAAGTCTCCTTTACCCATGACAGTAATTTGTAAAATATTCTTTTTTTAAAAATCTATTTTTATCTCAATGCATGAACTTTTTTATTTCTGTTTTTCCTACTTATTCTCTTTTGTCCTGCCAAAGAGGAAAGAAGAATCAGTGAACAGCTGACTGGAAGTATTGCTGCTAGCCAAGGATAGCCTAGTGGAAATGTAAGCAAAATATAAATTTGGGCCTGGTTCTGTTCATGTGCATATTTCTGCAAAAACAGGTTTAGCCACTACCACCTGGAATTTGACCCCCATCGCTGAATCATGGTGTCAGTATTTTTTTTTTTTTCTTTATTACCCCTTCTTTTATCAATGTGCCTAGAAATTAAAATTCTGTCTGTTATTAATATTAGGTTGTATCACAGCTTTTCTGTAATTTGGCCATGTATTAAATGGTGTCATTTCCTCTCTAGTGATTGCTAGTATTATTAACTCGGAGGCTTAAAAGTCATTAGTCATCTTCTTTCCTCAGTCATTTGGACCATTTGATTAAAATATTCTAACTTTAAAAAGAAGTTGACTGTTTTTCTGGCTTTAAATTGTTTGGGTTTTCTCCCAAATGTCTTCTATGTGCTACAACATCTGAAATATTAGGGTGCACCATTTAAGGCTTTTATTTTCAACTGTGTGAAAGATATAATTTTTCTCATTACAATACAAACTGAGATTTCAGGCAGTTGCTAATTGTTTCAATTAAAGATTTGAGTACTTCATGATCAAATACTAAATTTATTTTATATGTATTTATATCCATAGTTACTTGCTGCTCTTTAAACATCCTTCTGTCTGCTTGGATATATACTGAGAGGCATGAATGTGTAAGTACACATGCGTGCATGCAGACTTTATATAGTTGTGTGCACACAAACGAAGTCAGGACCTCAGCAGACAAAATGTGTATTCCCTTCACAGTTGAAAATCCTCTTTGCAGAAGTTAAGGAATTATAATGGAAACATCTATGCCATCCAAAAAAGTACCTCAGTCCCTCCCATGCAGGATAACACACATCAGTTTTACTTGCCTCCCCTAGATACAAGTTCAGAGCATTTTAGAACAACCATAAACTGATGGGTACACAAGGATCTGAAAAATCTGACAATGGTTTTCAATGTAAGGATTTAGAGATTACAAAGCATTACTGGATGGGGAATAATTGCTAAACACATGTGCAGTCAGTGTTCTGGCCTACCCAATGTATACAATGGTAGAAAGGATGCAGTCCTGAACAAAGAATTGTCAGGTAATAATCACAATGGGGCTTTGAACTCTCAAAAGCAATATTGTTATCAGACTCTTCATATAGAGAAACTGAAGGCTACTCCAATCCTTCCGGAAGATTTTTTGGTTTTATGTAATTTAGTTAATATTCACAGGAAACGAAAAATGCATCTGCAGTGCTACCTTGTCAGTCTGCTTTTGCAGTAATAGTTGCACAGGTGAGGTCTTCTATTTATCTACTTTGCCACAGATGGGAGTAATGGGTTACTTCCCAGTTATGTGCTTAAAAAAGACTGAATACCTGTGGACATCTGTACTTTTCTGTGCTGGCAGATGGAAGCCAGGTGACATACCTTAGTCCCTTTTAAATGGCCAGAGGCACAAATTTAGGCAACTGAACTGGCCCAAGTGATAGTATTGACAAGAGACTTGGCTCAGCACCTTGCATATGGATAGATGCTCTGTGACCTTTGATAGGTTCTGGGTTTACTGCATGGCCTCCAGCTGCTGCTCCAGGTGGAAACATTCCCATATGATTCCTGTGTCATATTTGTTAACTGTGGAGGGTGTCTGTGTTAACTGCCCAACTGGCAGCTCAAACAGAATTAAAAACCTATGCACAAGCTCCTTGGCTGATGTAAAGTGTAATATTAAGATATTCATCTATATTTAGAGGACTAGATGCATGCTGGATGTTTGGGTTTCCTAGTCAGTGCTTCAGTGACACTGAAGGAGCAAATCAGCTGGCAAACCACAATCTTCAGAGGGACTTGAGATGCAGGGAAGGAGTGGTCAGATGAATGAATGAATGCATGCATCAAAAAATAAGAGGAAAACACAAATCAAGAAATGCTATTCTCTAGGAAGAAGCTTTCATGGGAAGTGTGGGAGGAAGAAGTATTCATAACAGAAGTGTTTTGTTTTGCTTTGCTTTGTCCTGGCAAAGATCACTGAAGAAAGATCATCAATTCTTCAAATGGAATAATACATTTTTAATGGAATTATTTTATAGATGATAATTCTATGACCTTTAAAAGTTCTAAGAAAATTGCAGATATTTTAAAAGAAGCAACTTAAGCAAAAAGATTAAGAAACCAAGCTCTCAATAATTTCTCAGAAAAATTGAGTTCAAAATGAGATCATAGATTGTTTTGTATTTCCAGATTTGTATATTATGAAATATTTGAAGAAAAAAAATCTTCTGATGAACTTTTGTGATGTAAAATCATATTAGAAATTGGAAAGGAAGTCTGTTGAAATGCCACAGACAAAAGAAGTAGTGAAAGTACAGTTAGTCACAGGTAAATTAAAAAAGTCCTCTAAGATGATAATAAACAGATGAAGAGTTAAAAGAAGAGAAATAAAAAGCAAAGAAAAAAGAAAGAGAAGGAAAAAAGAAAAGGAAAAGGAAAAAGGAAAAGAAAGAAAAGGAAAATGAGATAATATCTTGTATTTGAAAATATCAATCTTTAATCAGGCACCAGCAGTGGAAACAGGAGTAACATGGTTTTAAAGGTAGTTCATAACCCTTTCTGCTTTAGGAAACAAAAAGGAAAACTACAGCAGAATTTGGGAATGGTTCCTAGAACTGAAATTCTGAGACGTCCCTTCACTGCATACTGAGGAAAGTGAATGGAAAGTGAGGAACTTTGGATTGGGTTTCATTACACCCAGCAGACTGAGCAGGAAAAAAATAGATTGAAAAGAAGGGACAGTGTTTTTCTTCCACATAAAAAAACAAATCTGAGATCAGAGTGCTTCTGAAAGCTGCACTCACAAACAAGACTAATTCCTTGATTTTCAGGTTTCTATAACCTTGACTCACTACTGAGGTGAACCTAACCCTCTCCTAAGGGGTGACATGAGCTTATGTGCCTAGGAAGGTGAGGATCAGGAGAATTGATCTGGGGAAGGCTGCGAAACAAAGAGGGAAAGAGACAGAAAGCAAAACTGCAACAGTTGAGGAAACCTTCAGAAGTCTAATTTGGCTGGTTTCTCACATCATACTGGTGTGTTATAGATGACATTCCAGCCAATTTAATTATGAAAGCATTTGTCACTACCAGCTGAGGAGGGATAAAAATCAGTGACCACAAATGTGATTGTGTTCGTCACCTCTATTATTAAAGCTACAATTTAAATCCCATTGAAATGAATGAAAAAAATCAGGTGATTTAAAAGGAAATGAGACCGTGGCATAACCACACCTAATAAATAACCTACTCTGCTATTTTATAAACTGCTGTGGGTCTTTAAATAACCACCAAGGAAGATTGTGTGGAACATGGTTTCTATTACAAAAGCTAGTTGATCTATTCCATAATTCCTGTTATGTGTTTTGCATGCAATCATAGAATGCTATTTCTGTGTGAACCTTTCATTAATCTCCAGGTAGGCTGCCAAAAGCATGATGGATTTTTTTTAGAACAAAGTACTCAGGGGATCCAGCCAGCTCACATCTTATACTAATCAGTAATTTTATAATTATTGACAAATCAGCTAAAGTGCAAGCTTCATTTGGAGCTATATTTGACCAGCTACTCTGTTATAGTAAATCTATTTTCCTGTCAAACAGATTGAAACTGGATTTATTCATTGCTTTAAAAATGATTGCTGGCATAAGAATGCATCTGGCACAAGAAGCTTATACAGCTCCATTTAGGTGCTGCAGAGACCTTTAGTGACTTGCTTATATGTTGTATGTATACTTTGTTTTTTATTTTTCTTTTTAGATGGGCTTATATGTCACTATCAAGTTTTGACTTGATTGACAACTAGTAATAGACCAAAGACAATTTTTTTTTTCTATTTATCTGCTTGCTACCTTTTGCAAAAAAAGTAAACCGAGCATCTTGGAGGTTAATTGTCTGAATTCTATGTGCCCTAAAATTAATAAGTGATAACAGAATTTATATCTATATTTCTCATAGGCTTATATGAACATATGTTTATTGGGTTGTTGTTTTTTTTTTTTTTTTTCTAGTTCTGGAAGATTTTAACTCTAAGAATAAAAGTATGTCTTTCAGGTATACTAAACTTTGCTTCCATTTCACTGCCTTGTGTTAACAAATGTTGGTGAAGTTCCCTGTATAGTAGTAAGTTATCAAAAACATTTCACTACCATAAGTCTGAAATGTCTGGACCCTGTCCAACCACAGTGTTAGGAATATTAGGATTGCCTATTCAATACACAGGTGGAGTTAGGGGCTGGAGTCACAAAAGCCAGCAAATGGGACAGCTATCCAAAGGCTTAAGTGAACCAAAAGGCAGCATGAGAAAAAAGAGTGAGCTTGTGTTAGGAAAAAGAACATTCACAAAAACAGTTTTTAAATGTATCGAATGCTCCTACCCCTTCAGCTACATTCTCAACAGTCCAGAGGATATTAATAAGAATGTCTATTGGGGTCATTTGACATGAAGGCACATTTTTTGTATGACAGAAGATGTCTCATTTTGGATATGTTACAAGCAGTCACTGTATTCCCACTGCTTGACAAATGCACTACTGGTATGATCAGTACTCAACCTCGACCACTTTCTTTTGAAAAGATGCCCAGTACGTCTCCAATGTAAATGTAAATGATTCAGACACTTCCTCTTCCATTGGGTTTTAACCTGAGATAATGCAGACAATGTAAGCTTTGCCATGGAGGAAATTTTTGCACCTGTGGAGCAGCTCTGGCGCTCCAGAACCAGCAGTGTCAGTGTGGGAGTGGATCATCATCTCCTCCACTATAAAAATATGAGACATTGAAAGGTAATGGAAATATCAGGAGTGGAATTTGTAGCAATTGAAGCCTAAGCTTATTCTCTAGCTTCTGAACCATGCTTCCTTTATGGTAATGATGCTATTGTAAAAGAATATTCTCTGTTCATCTGCAGATATAAGCTCGTATCCAGTCTGAAGGATGCAAAAACCAATGAAAAGACTCTCAGGGGGTTCATTGCCTTCTAGTTCCACTTTAATGCACATTTCAACGGACATCACAATTTAAAGTTGTGTTTCAGGCAGCACAAATCATGCTATAGTATTAGAAACTGTTTCAGCTCATGATGAGGCAGTTAATATACCTTGAAGGATATAAAATGCACTCAGGAGAATCAAAGCAATGATACTTAGCTGAGTCATCAGAGAAGACTTCTTCCCTCATCTATTCTGGCATCTGTTAAAATGAAGATATTTCAATCTTTTCCATTAATGACTGATTAATGATCTATGGAATTTCACTACCTGCTGAAAATATGCCCACAGAGTCACAAAGCTTTTCATGACCGCTTTTTCTATATTATTATGGTGTCCCAAGAGAACTGCTCTATGTTGCACATACAAAACACCTACCTCAAAAAATTTTGCAGCATCTAACAGAATCAGCGATGTCTTTGTCATTCTGTCTCATATTAGTCACATACTATATTTTTTTTGTCTTCATCTTTCTTTTCTTTTGTATTCCTATAATTCTACAGATTTTTGTACTTTGACCTCTGATTACCTTTATAAGCTAAAAGCTATCCATTATTCTTTCTGAGCAATCAGTATAAATGGTAATATAGAAAATACCATAGTTATTCAAATAACATTTACTACACACTACATATCTTTAATTTTACAATGAAATATTTATTCTTTTCCATGTATATTAGAAAAAAATATTTCTCCATCTAAAATGACAAATCTAGTATTATATTCCCTCAATAAACAGAAGGATAGGAACATGCAAAAAATTCCCTTTATGTTCCTTAAAAAGTTGTTTGGCTTTTTTAAAAATAAACAAAATAAACAGTTGAGATATTTCTAAAAAGAAGGGTCTAAACAAAAAAAAAATTGCTTTTTACTTTTATTTTTCATGAGAAAATTAAACTTAAGAGGGAGGAGAGAATAGGTAAGAATACTGACACTGAACATTTCTGGGTTGGTTGCCTGTTTTCCTCACAGTGAAGAAGAAGAGAATATAATTTTAGATCTCTTTTGAAATGAAAAATTAATCTCCTAACTCTACTTTTTTACTTAAATGGTTAAATCAAGTCAGGATTTAACAAGATGAGGCCTTTTGAAGATCCAGGAGCAACTGAATTACAGTATAACAAATAATGTACTTAATGATAGAGAAATCCCAATTAGGTTACACATTTGTCAGCTCAAAAGTTTTGTCACTACAGAATTAATCATAAATCCATATTTACTTACTCTGCCACTGGCATTAACCAATATTTATCATAACATATCCATTTATTCTTTATTTATACATATTTGTGGAAGGAGAGAGATACACATTGTAGGTAAGTAATGTCCACACTTCAGAATTCCTTTTCAGTCAGCTGGACACTGTTAAACACTGTGAAGAAAAGACCTTAAATCACCAGTCTGATTAGTTTTCCAACTTAGCCTAGACCAAGTGCTGTAATTGTAGATTTAAAATGGCTTAGTCTATTAGCAATGAAGATTGGAGATGGCAAATCATGTGAACTAAGCTTCAAAAAATGTTTTCAGAAATGCCTCTGCAAGCACAGGCATTAAGGCGAATCTGAAAGAGTAGAATCGCATAAAAATGTTTTGGAACATATATAACTTATAAATGCATTAGAAATGCATGGAGGTTATCTCAAATTATTGTGGAAATGGAACATTTGACTGTAAATCACCACAAAATAAATTATAGCTCACTCTAGGCGGTTTTCATTAAGCATGCACAAATCTTCACCTATTGTAAGGTACATATAAAGTCAGAAGCAATATTGTCTATATTATCACTTCTTCAAGATACCATAGGAATAAATTAGCAAATTACAAGCTAAATTGGCTCCAAACACACAAAGAAATATTATATAAGCATATTTATTTAGTAAAATGTAAGGGTTAGAAAACTTCATCTGAATGATATCTAAAAAGAATCTGGGAATATTATAGTTCATCTGATGAAATGCAGCCAAACTGATAATCAGGAAGCTGCAGCTTCGAGGAGAAAAAAGGAGGAACTGTCTGGGTGGTCTGATGTGAGCTGATTGCAAGAGCTCCATTATCCTAAAATGGATACCAGGTATCCAAGCAATGAAGAATGTATAAACATTAAGTGTGAGTAGAGTGCAGCAGACAGAGAATCCTTTGGGAAACAAGAAGAAACAAAAGAAAAACATTCATAATGATTGCACTGTATCACAGAAAGACAGAGCCCAATTGCTTCAGCAGAGTCTGAGGAATATCTATTACAGTATCTGCAATGAAACCTTAGTCCTCTGTTCAGAAGTGACTGAAATCATGATGAGATCAGTCCTCCTAGAAATAAAATTCAGCTCAGTAATTTCTACAGTAAGCCTCTGGCTGTGCCAAGGTGTAATTTTTATTATTTTTGAATTTTTGAGTGGATAACTGAGTCATCACGTTGGTGAGCAAAAAGATTTTTTAAAAAGATAAAACCAATTGTTGGATTTAGGCTTCACATACTTTCTGGCATAAATTATCTGAATTTAATACCTTAATGGTATTATTTGTCACTCCTCATAAATAAGCAGGAGATGGAGGGAAGTGGAAAGGAAGGAACCTTCAGAACTGCATCAGTTTTCTGCTCTAAGAAAAACCCTTGCTTTCTTTGATGCTCATTCTGACTCTACTACTTCTGCTGAGTGATAGATGAGGTGCTCCTATGACATCTCTAAACTGAATGAATCAAAGGAGAGGAGGGAAAGAAAAAACCTTTTCAATAGAAAAAACACTTTTCAAAAAAACCCCAAAAGCGAATGTCTATGCCAATTATGAAAAACTGGTAAGCTAGCCCTACTCTTATGAAAGAAAAAAGATGTTTACTCATCTAGATTCAAAAGATTTACCTTGATAAACATGGTAACCTCCAGGGGTCTTCATTGAAAACAAAGCTCTTGCAATTTGACCATTTCTATTGTTGGCTGCCTGCATTTGTCTGGTAAGTTAAAGGGCTCTCTAGAAATCAATTGTTTCATTAAAAAGCTTTTATATGATAGCAAGGATTAAAACAAGAAAATGTAATCATATCTATTCCATAGATTATTTCTTTTGAATACAACTGGGTCTAGGGAAATAAAACATTTGGCAAGAATAATTTCTCACCAACCAGAAAGGACACAATTTTGAGAAAGAAAGCAAGGTTTTTTATCAAGATGCCCTTGCAACAGAATCTTTCAGTTTTGCTTATTGTGATTTTGCTCTTTTGAAAATAACCTGGTCATCCTGGTCTTTCATTTTGTACAAAACCTTCAAATTTTTCACTTGTCAGAAATAGATCTCTTCCTTTCCCCAAAAAACATGAAAATATTTCATGTTATTTTAAGCCAAAAAAATCCAACACAGTTGAAAGAAATTGCTTCAGTCATTTAAGAACTCTACGGAGATATTGTGAAACACTAAATTCAGGTCAACAGGAAATTCAAGCAACTTCATGTTTCTTCCTCCATGAACAAAGGAAGCCAATGAACTAAATAAAATAAATTCAGAAGTTCTAAAGCAGTATGGCTCTTAATGTTTCATAAATCACAATGAATAAATTACATGGTGTTAAGATTCAAAATTTGAAATTGATTTCTATTTGTTGAACTGTTAGGACTTTTTAAAACTACATTAGTTATTCCCTTTTGCTCTCTGTACAATTTGCTCTAAGACATAGTTCTACAGTACTAATGGATATATAGAGGTTATATTATGGAACTGATCCTTTCACTGACCAGCAGAAGTGAACTTTAGTCTTTATGCATCTGAAAGACCTTTCTGTTAATATGATATATGCAATTTCACTTTTGGATCACTATGTGTGCAAACATATTTTTACATGGTAGAGTTTACATACAAGATCCCAATCCTCCTTTGTGGAGGAAAGGAATGAATTCATAGCATTAGGACCTGAACTACAATGAAGATTTTTCTTTTCCTCTCTCTTTAATATAACATTTCTAACTTGGTAAACGAATATTACATGAATGAGTCTCAAGACTTCCTTGCAGTATGATGGTGCTATCTAGCCAGGTTATAGCACTGCAGCTTGAAGGAATGAAAACCAGACTTCATTTTATCATTTAATGACAGCTGCTGTAAAACTTTGTCATGTCTTTTTTTGCTTAAAGTGCAACAGAGTCTATTGCAGCCAATGACCTCCCTAATACTTACTCTTTCAACTTAGCCTCATTTTTTGTGTTAGATTGGGTACTTTGCTTCCTTTCTTGCTAAAAGTCCTGACTGACATTTCCTGTGTGATTCCAGTATCTTTTTTTTTTTTCCCTTTACAATATTTCTAATTCACTTTCTTTATTCCCATTTACTCTGTCAGAGGTTTTGTTCTGTGACTTGGTTGAATAAAAATGAAAAAAAACAAAACAAACAAACAAACAAAAAACACCAAAAAAACAAAACCAAAAAAACAACAACAAAAAACCCCAACAAAAACCAGAAAAAGAACCTGTCTTATTGTATTAGGTATTAGATCTTTTCCAAATGCATTTTGCTTCTCTCATATGGATCCTTACTTAGCACATTTCTGATTTAGTCAAAATTAAATCTCACCATTCTTTGTGTTTTACAGTAGATCTGATTAAATAGTGTAATAGAAAATTATAATCATCTTCCTGGGTAAAGTTGAAACAGTTATTCTGTGATTTTTATTGTGTCTGTTCCAGCATTAAAACTCAAAAAACTCGAAGTATATAAAAAAACTTTATTTTTTTTTGTTATATTCCATTTGTAAATGCTAGAATTTTTTTGGTGATGTTGTTTTCTAGTATACTAGACTAAAAGAATCACAGACATTAGTGGTCAAAGTCACAGAGTAGGATATCTGATCTATTTTTATTCCAGCACTGCTTTTTTGACAATACTTTATCAGAATAATTTGTCCAATCTACATTTCTATGACCCTTTTCCAGTTTTTCTAAAGACTTACAGAAATGTGTCTCCTGATATTCATCCAGCATTATGCTGTACAAAATTTCATCCAAGTACTTTTTACTAATATGCCTTCAGATTTTGCTAAAAATGTTTTTTATCCTCAAGAAAATTCTCGACCACTGGAATTCAAAGGCAACTTGCATTGATGCCAACAGGATACGTGTGTTAGAGAATGAATCTGGCTCTTAGAATTTACAATAATGATAATTATTTTGTCCTCTTTATAATTCTTGAATTAAAAGACATGATATGGGAAATTTCCAATTATATCAGATATGTATCATGGTGTCTGTAATGCAATAATTATAATAACAGCAGCAACTGTCCCCAAGAGAATATCCAAAATTTTGAGAAAATACCCAAAACTCAGTGTAAAAGACATGGAGAACAAAGCACCACAGAAAGACATGTAAAAGAATTGTAAAAGACATGTAAAAGCATTGTCTTGGAGTTTACAAATTGTTCATCATTGAATCTATGGCTTCTCAACTCCTGGCAACTGTTTCTAGACGCTTGGCATGTAACATCTCAAATCCATTCTTTGAGGATACAAGAGTTATTTTTCCATTTTGAAGTATAACCCCTTAAAAAAAACACCAACAATTAAAACCAAACCAAAGCAATAAGAAACAAATAAGAACAAAACCAAACAAACAACCTCCCCACCAAAAAAAACCCAGAAAACCCAAACCACCCAAAAAAACCCCCCAAGCCAAAAAACTCTGATCACCTGATAAAAGTGCTTATTCTGAGGAGATGGGAACACCAGGCTCAAAACTGTAGCTCTTACATCCAAGATGAAAGCTCTAAGCACTGTTCAAAAGCTTTCCTCCTTTGGAAGCACTCCAGGGTGTGTACAGTGTGTAATTATTGTGGACCAATATTAAAGCAAAACCAAAGGAGAGTTTCTAGTGAACCATAAAAAATATTTCTGATGTATTTTCTACATAGAAACAATATGGGTTTTTTAGGAAAAATTATGCTTTCAAATAATCCTTTGACTCCAATAATTAAAACAAAGGAAAGAAAAAACCACTGCTAATCGTGATTTTAAAAAATAAGGTTGGTAGTACTCACATGAAGTGGTTTTCATCCAAGGACTTAAAAGGATTTGACAAAATTAAATTAGTCCTCTCAATACTGATGAGGGTCAGATAGTCTGTTCTTACAGAATGGAAAAGAGAGATTTGGGAAGGCTAAATATTTCAGCAAAGTTCACAAAACTGATTCAGATTTAAAGCTGAAATAGCAATACATTAGCTCTCATTCTATTTCTCTGCTCACTATGTGCCCTCCCACATTTCTATTATTTATGTTCAACATTAACTCAAAAAACCTCCATACTGTTCTAAACGTTAATGAATGCCTCTGTCCTTTGTATGTATTTTCTCACTGTTCCCTTTTTGTGTTGGATATGCAGCATAGTTTGCTGCTTCCCTGTAAGTAGTATTTGCAATTATATAAATCACCCTCTTTTTTCTATTTTAAGTAGTTTTCCAATCCTGAGAACCATACGTCTAATTTTAATTTCTTTCTAAATAGTTCAGTTATAGACAGCTTGTGTAATTGTCCTAGGGTGACTTTAAGATGTTTGTATCCCCAATTGTCTGTTCTGTTTGTGTTGGGTATTGTGTTCTGCACCTTTCAGACTGGTTCCAAGAGCGAAGGTGGGGAAAAGAAGCGTGCAGTTTGTTTTCAGAAACTGCACTTGCTCCCCCGCACTCCTTCTCACGGACTGTGCTGTCTGCAGCAAGGAGAGAGCGGGAGTGAGCTCTCCTTTATTATTAGTCAGTTTTTTTAACTAACAGAGGCAAAAAGTTTCCCGAACTGTGGCATTTCTTTTTCTTAGAACTGTTCAAACCTACTCTAGACCAAAAACCCAAAAAACTGCCAGAAGTTCACTCCTGTAACAGTCCAGAGCCTGGGATGTGGCATTTTCCAGCACAGAAAGGACTGATAAAAGACTGAGCAAGCCGAGCTACGCACCAGGAAAAGGATTCTCTCTGAATTTACAATCTCTTCAAAACAATGAGAATTTCAATTGTTGAATAATATTCATTTTCTTGTGTTTGCAAATACTTTGCTGATTAAATGATCAGTTTTTTCCACTTCTCTCAAAAGAGGTTTTGCCCCTGAACCAGTAAATTTGCTTTCTAGAGAGACCCCTTTGAAAATTTCCTCCCAAAATTTGCCCTAAACCAGGACAAATACTGTTTGGCACCTTATGTGGGTGTTTTGGTTTGTTTTTTTCTTTTCAATATCTCATTCAGCTTCAAGATAGGACTCTGCTCCTGGGAAATCCATGTCAGCTCTCTGCACTGTGACTGGAGGTTCAGTGTAATGCATCTGATGGGTAAATGTATCGATATATTTATGACACACACAGAACTACTGAGTTCAATAGTACTCTTCTACAAGTAGATTTGTAACAATGTGGTAAGAATTGTGTCCCCTCTATTAGCTCTTGGCGTCTTAGTGAGTGATGAAAAGCCTTGGGAAAACGCTTTTTTCATCTTCTTTTTTATTTAATACATATTTGGAAAGAATCCATTTGGACCCACCATTTTGTCAGCATTTCAGTTATTCTTCTTTTCTGGGCATACCATGATCATAAAACCATTGCATAAATCTCTGTTCCTCACCCAGTTTGTTTCCCAGATTTGATCTTCATGTGAAGGAATCAATTCATGGTCATGGTAATGTCAAATGTATGTACCACTTATTCTTGTTTTTTTATGAGCCATAACTTCATTTTTTTCTGATAGTCAAGAAAACATTTCATTATGTTAAATTATTTTAATTTAGAAGGTTTTAAAAGGATATTTCAACATACAATCTCAAATTTATATCCTGTAGTCTTTGTGTTCTGTGTGCTTTATATTTTCCCAAGGGTTGAAAACTTGTAATGAATCTTGGATTTTACCAAAAGATTCACTGTTAAACAGCAGTGCAATTTTGCAAGGTAGGTCAACTAAGAGGTCCAAATTAGTATCATGACATATACACCATAACATCCATGTTTTATTGTCACCAAGATAAAAACACCGATGGAAAAAAAGTAGTTCTTGTGTAGCTGGGTAAATTTACAGCTTTTTCTACTCAGGTTTAGTTTTCTAATGTCTCTGTTAAAAAATATATTGTTTTAAAGAATAAAATTTCTGTAATAAATACTAAAGGCTGTTTAGGCTAGATCTCACTCTCAGTTACATTATTCAGAGGAGGTGATCATGCAGGCAGCTCTTTAGTTTGGGATGAAATACATCATAGCTAGCTTAAGACATCTAAAATTAGAGATCTGCCTGAATTCTGTCATGGACACTTGCAGGTGACAGTTCATCATGAAATAAATTAATTGAAGGTATCATGACTTGTGAGAGTATTTCTCTGTCTCAGGTAATGAAAAGTACCTAGGTGTCTATTTCAAACAAAATGTCTTATATTCATTGACTCTTATCTTCAATATATATCTCTTATCTTGATTCTACTTGATGGAATTTACTTTTATCTTATACAGGAATTTAACTACAGAAAATTCCATTTCATAGAAGCACATTTTTCAACTTTTCTTACACTTGCTTAATAGAAATATTGGGGTATAACCAGACAATTTTTGGAAGGATTAAGGATAATCTTGCTGTTTTACGTCAAATCTCTTGATAATTTCTCAGGTGTTTAAGAAAGATAGAGATAAGTATCTCAAGCACAAAAAAGTAGTCCAATCAAAAGGAGTTTCAAAGGTATAACATAAGCATTATTCACACTGAGACTGTTCTTTGCATGAGTATTAGAGTAATGATATTGTTCACAGTACCTGTAGGTGTTTTCCTGTTGGTTTTACTTTTTTTCAGTGGTATGTACTAAATAACCAGAAGAGGCTTTAAAAGTGGCAGGGGGAGGGGGGTGTTGTTTGTTGGTTTGGGTTTTTTTTTTTTTTTTGTTTGGGGTTTTTTGGTTCTTTTGTTTTGGTGGGGTTTTTTCCTGGTGGTTCTTTGTTGTTGTTGTTTTTGTTGGGCTTTTTTGTTTGTTTTCTTTCTTATATTTGTAAGATTATGGAATAAGCAGCATTTTCAAATTCAGTTGCTTAATGAGGAAATAAATGTGCAAGTCTCTCTGTTGTGAAATTCCTCCCATGCCTTGTGCAACACTTAAAGCCCACACCAAAATTTTAATTCTCTCTTTTTTTGTGGGAAGGGAGAAGACAGTTTTGGGTAATCCTAAATGATGTCAAACTTCCAAAAGCGAACAATCAACAACCATTTTGAGTAATATGTCAGGTTGCTGGCCAGCAAAACTATTTGATTCAGAACATGGAAAGGAAGTACTTTAATGTCCCACTCGCTGTCTCCTAAAAAACACAGGTTATAGAGGGAATTACCTCTCGCCAATTTTTTTTCACCTTTCTCTTTTTAGTTGTCTTTTTTGCTCTGAAAGTTATGGGGTATGAGGACCTGTTCAACAACCATACAAAATTCTTGTGCTTAAGCAGAGAGCTATCAAGCTGTAAATATGGAGATATGTAGGAGTGCTCCAGAAAGAGGTGAGACCAAATAGCCTGACAGGAGCAACCAGAACAGCTTGAGAGAGTCTCTAAATGTACCTTAAGCAGATCCTGAGACCTGAGTAACCAGGACAGAAAGGAAGTGATCCTTCATAGATCCTTGTTTGCAACATCGAATACTTTTCTTCTTGAAAAAAAAAAAATGTGGCTGAATTTGCATTTTTTCCCCTTTCTTAAGTATTGGAACACCATCATGCTCATTAGAAGGAGTCAAAGTAGCACACAGATTATTCAAAACCAAAAATTTCTTTAGACAGTAGAATTTCTAAGCATGTGGTTTTTTTGCATTCAGTGGAGAAGACTAAATCCTTCTAAATCTCTTGCTCTGTTAGCCTAAAAAATACAGGATGATAGCATGAGACTTTACTTAGAGAAACTGTGCATAATACATGGCAAATTGGAATTTACTAGAACCCTCAGTTACAGAAATACCTTGTTGCCACTCAGTTGAATTAAATGACTATTTCTTTGCTGTTTTCATGTATAGTCAGAAAACTGTGTTCTGTATTATGTGATTCCCATGTTAGTAGTTTAAAATAAATTTACTATTTTTTTTATATTCCTGGGATTTTAGCTAGCATTAGCAATTAAAATTAGATTCTTACTCTGCATTTAAGCAACATCATGCAGCTTTTGAGAGATGCATATTGTTGTGGTATGTTCTTTTAGGTAAATCCCTGGCTAAAAGAAAAGGAAGAAGAAAAAAAGAGAAATTCCTTTAGCTATTCATTATTATTCTCTTCACAAAACAAAACAAAAACCAAAAACAACAAAAAAACCCAAACAAACAAAAAAAACCAAACAAACCCCCCCCAAAAAAAACAAAAAACCCAAAAAAACCAAAAAACAAACAAACAAATTCCAACAACAAATAAAACACAAACAAACTGCCTTCTAAACAAAACAAAAAAACACCCCCAAAATCAAAAAACAGCCAAAACCCCTTTAATCATGGTGTTTTGGGGCCAAATATAACAGAAAAGCAATGCAATTGTTGCCTCACCTTGTTTGCTCTACATTTTAGGCTCAAGTATTTGTAGAGTAGATACTGGTGCTACTTTACTTACTGTAAGAAATGAGGTTAAAACACAAGTTGTAACTCTTCTGATATGTCAGACTTTCCAGTAAAAGCTGTATGTGTGCTGTAGAGTCCCTTAAGACAGCTAACACAGCTATGTAACTAAGCAGCTACTGCACTGCCTCTCCCTTGCAGAAGAGGCATTCAGATGCTTAGTCAGAATAATTTAGCAGCTCCTCTGAGAAACCAGAGATGTTCAAAGAAATGTTATCAGGAGTGAGGATCTCATCTGATGTTTTTCCACCTCTTCATAGATTTTTTTTTTCTTGAAGCTAGCTCAAATTCTACCTGATGTGCTGAAGTTCCTTGCTGCAAATTCAATTTGCCTTCAAATATTTGGCACTGCTTCAAGGAAAATGATCAAATGATCCAGTTCACCTTGATCCCTTAATTTTGAAATTGCTTGGCTTGCTCTTTCTCCCACAGTGTTGGGTCAAGATTTTCTTCCCAGGGTGAGTTTCAGTTCATATTCTGTATTTTCACTAGCTGAGTTGCCGATTTGTAGAATGTCTGTCAATTCAGATTTTTTTTATGTGTCAGACTGCTTGCCCTTGAATGTTTGCCAGTATAAGAGAAAGGAAAAACATCCAACCATCTAAAGGAAGAAGAGAATTCCAAGTGTGCAATAAGATGAGTTCAAAAGTATACCTCTTCTTTCTCCCCAGTTTCTAAGCTTAAACTTATTCCATACACAAATTTTAACCTACAGCTGTGAGAAACAGCACCTTCAGGAAAAGCCCTTCTGTCACTGACATCTTACCTAACAGGAATCTAAGAAAAGCACAGTGGCCTGATGGTTTTCTTTTCCTTTGTGTCACTACGTGAAAGAGCATATGGAGGAGCTTGGAGTGCTAATTATGGATATAGAACTGTATAAAGAAATTGTGCCCTCAGCACTGGACTCCACTGTGTGGATTAACTCGACCAACCATCGGCACTGAAGGGAAAGCACTGCAGTTTGAGTGTCCTCAGCTTGAGCTAAAGAGACAAGACCTGTCACTAGACAAGTCATATCTAATGCAGATCAGGCATAAAAGAAGATTAAAACCACTATTGCCAAAGGATATACGCTTACATTACTACAGCCAAGTATCTGCGTGGATATAATAATTTCTCCACAACAAATGATTTCTCTTGTTTATCTGTTTCTTACAGCCATGATGAGGTGAGGTATTGATTTTTCATGGCAAAGACAAATCTTACTTGCCAGATTTTAAAATCTGATCATCCTGATTGGTGATTTTGTAACTCATATTATCATACTATAAATCATCATCTCACTAAGACAATATGTCTGTATGAAATATTTTCTTTCCATTACAGGTGGTCTTTCTCTTTAGTGTGTTTGGCTCTGTATGTCCTTTGTAGAGGACGTACGTTTTCTCTGCTGGCTATAGAAAAATGTATTACCAAAAAGGAGTCTAATGAAAGTAACACAGAATTTCACCATATGAAGTTTAGACTATATAAATGTTGTCCAATAGTTCTTCTTATCTCCTAGCAATATTGATACACTTTTCCATATGAAGAAAACTTTAACAAATGTTTTTCTTTTCATAGAAAGGGAAAGAAGGTCAAACACACTTGCAGGAGTTTTTACCATTAAGGGAAAAGGAGAAATACAGTGTCTACCAGAAAGTATGGACAGTACCTGGAATGTTACAGCAACCCACTTGTTAGAAGGTGGAAATGAGCTGAGACACAGATTTCTTGTTCATCACAGCATGAAATGGGTCCTGGTTTACTCCTCTTTACAGCTCAGCCATCCTCACTCCAACTATTCACTGACTGGCAGCAGCAAGCTCCAACTGTAGGTTTCCCTTGCAGCCTCTGACTGCTGGTTATTTCCTGCTAAACTACAACTGCATGTATTGGTTTGCAGACTCCAAATGCAGGCTTTTACCTGGCTAGACTGTGACTGCAGGTTCCAGCAACAGGCCATAACTGCAGACCTAGACTGACCTCACAGCAAGGAGTCTCTCTCCCCAGGATCCTCGTTATTCATTATTTCCCCCTCATCATTTAACCCAGTGCCTTTTATTGCACTTATCTTTATTGGATATAGCTGTGACTCATCAGGGGCAAGGCTGCATTGGGTAATTAATACAGCTATTACCTATCAGGTCACCTGTATTCCCTTCTCCTACACTGGAATGGAACAAAAGGAATTTTTCATCACTCTTGTCTAGATTCCTCAGTTAGGATGAAATACTCAGTTTGAATCATTCACTTTCATTCAAGATATTAAATAACTTGAAAAAATTAACTTTCTTTTCTGATAAAATTGAATCCCCTTTAAATGTATTTAGTGCAAGATTCTACACTATTTGTTGGATGACACATAAGAATACCAGCTTTTTAAAAATAATCTGGTGTGGGTTGATAGATTTTATTTTGCTTGTGTTGTGTTTTGGATTCACTTCCTAAGCTTTACAAAAAACACAACCACACATAGCTTACAAGAGGAATAATTTAATCTAGTCTAAACGTCGTTCATAAAAAAAGTGACTTCATATTTGAAAATAGAGCCTTCCTTCCTTCCTTCCATCCATCCATCCATCCATCCATCCATCCATGGGGGCACTGCCTTTTCAATAAAATTTTGTTTTGACAGATGGGATAAAACCACTGCTAAAGTAGAATTAAAACTCATCCCATGCAATTTTTCTCATAACCCTTTAAAAATTACACTTTATTGCATTTTATTTTCACTTATTCATAACTGAAGATATTTTTGTGGATGAGCTGTGCTGCCAGATGAGATATTTCCAAAAGCACTTTGCTGACAGATAATTGACCAATTGACCGCTGGTCCACATAGCTGTAGAGCTGTGAGTGTAACTTTCAACTTCCTTTTTTTATATATGTATTCTTCAGCTTGCGATTTCATAGCATTCTGGAATGTCCTTTCCTCGCAGAATTGTCAAGAAAAAGCAGAGTAATAGAGGTCATCTGTGAATGTAATGAAAACTCTCATAGGAGTCACTCTGCTCATACTATTTCAGTGGTGGTATGAGCTTTGCTGTGATTTTATTCCAAGCTTGCAGAGCTCTGATTCCTAGTGTATGATTCTTTATTATGTTCTGTAGTTCAAGTCGTATCATTTGTTTTCATTAAGACTCTCTTACTTTACTCTCTCAGTACATCTAAAATTAACTATCACATTTTAATTCTAAATTAGACTGCAAAAACTTAAAATGTTATTATACAGGTGTCTGGATAATATTTATTAAAATATTCTTCTTTCCACAAAAGTTTTTTTT
>VXBN01009386.1:170593-233000 GCA_013397395.1 Sinosuthora webbiana | reverse complement strand
TTTTTTTGTTTTTTTTTTGTTTTTTGTTTTTACAATAAAATAATGTTTCCGTTGAGATTTCTTATCTAATTTTGTAATTAATATTTTATTATAATAAGAAATCAGCAGTAAACTACAACAGCATATAAATATTATTTGCATTTTGCTTTATTTTTCATGAGTTTATGATTTTATTATAGTTCATGATACAGCAGTCCTAAGTAAATCATTATTATATCTTCCATATTATGATGTCACAAGGATGTGTAACAAGACTTATCAGGGTTTGATATATTCTGATTTTGACATAAATTATTGTATTTATTTTTCTTGTACCTCTTTTAAAATATATTTAAGAACATGAGGTATTCCTGATTTGAAAAACATTTGTATATCAAAATATCCAATATTATCTAAAAATATCCAAATATATGTGCTGATTAAATTTTTGTACAAACTGTCAAGAAGTTTCTGGCAAATATATGCACATTTCCTGCCTGTAAATTCAGATCTTCAGAAAAATAAACCTTTTGAATCTGAAGTTACACTTACCTTAAGCACAAGTGTGATAAAGCATTCAGCCAGTGAAATATTACAGCTGGCACTATCCGTTTAATTAAAGGAAAAAAAATTAGTTCTAGATGTAAATCACTTCACCAACTGGAAACTTATTTCATCTACAGAATCGAACTTCATTTTTGTTGCAACTAGTAAATCAATTATCAAGAATGATAGACTGCATGTGGGGGAAGGAGGGAGGAACCTCTTTTACACTTGTGGACACAATTTAAATGTTACTTTTTCACTTGACCGACTAACAACAGAAAGCACTGAATCAGATCCCACGTCTGTAGTGTTTGTAAAAATCCACTCAAATTTGTCAAAAATTTTTTTTGCTCCACAACAAAAATTAATGAGAAATTGAGCTCTTGTAGTTCTTTGTAACCCATGGAATACTTTCAGAAGTAAACCACAGGGCAAGAATGGTGTAGAAATGACTCTACAAAGACAGAAGAGGGCAGATGGATGTGGCATGAATGAGAAATAAGTAACAGTGGTCTTCAGAAACCAGAATGACCATGTTAACATACCCAGTAAAGCCCTGAGTGCATTGAGCCCGTACTATTTGCTTCAGAGGCCTGCCCGATTTGAATCATTAAGTAGTTGATGTGAAACTCTCATACCTACTCAAGTCTCATATTCCTCAAACATAATGGTTCCCCTAGTTCTATTAATGAGACTAGAATTACACAGACTCTTCTAGAACTTCACTCTGGTTCTCCAGGCAAATATTTCTGGAGTTTTTACTTATATTTTTCCTTCTTCCTATATCTGTGCACATTGCCATTAAAGATAATTGAAGTTCTGTTTGCACAAAATCTGTATCATGAAGGCTGTAAAAGTTTCCACCTGTAACTGAGAGACCTACACAAAGAGAAAAGTTATGTTGCCATTGTAATAACTGTATCCAAACACAAAGCCTCTTCCTAATGGATAGGGTATAATTAAAGGAGTATGATGCCGCTGAATGACCATTTCATAGTCATTCAAGTAAACTCAGTGCTTTTCTTTAGTATTCTCCAGTTTAGTGCTCTACAGATTATGAGTTACCAAAAAATAAAATTATACTTAATGAGTTTCATAGCTCTATATTGATTATAAGAAGGATGGAATAAAAAATTGCTTGTCTGTGAATATGCTAAAGGGATGCTAATAACTCTTTTGTATTTTGATCTTTTTCACTACTTCCTTCACAGGTTTTCATTTGCTAATCCACAGTGTCCCTACTCCTCAAGGTGTCCTTTAGAAAGCATAATTCTCTGTCTTTTCAGTGAGCAGTAACAACAACTGTTATTGGCATTTATTATTACATGCTGAGCTTTATGGCAGGAAGTCAGATATTCACTGTAACTTTCTCAGTTGGTCCAATTGAGCAAAGTTTTACTGCTGAAGCTAACACAGAAATGCAGTTATAAGTTTACTACAGTTTTCTCTTCTTTCCAACTTAAAAAATATCTGTTTCTCAAAATATCTAGCTGGCCAAAAAATTAAATTTCCTATGTCTAGGTATCAAAAGCAAAATCACAGAAATCAAACCAAACAAAACCAAAATAAGTAAATAATTTTACAAATTCCACACATAGTAAATAAAAAGGCCTTTTTCAGACATAAACCACTCCTGTATCAATTTAATTTATCAGTATAAAACCCCCATCAAAAATGAAATAGCAAGATGCAGACATTTTAAAACATTATAATGGAAAGATAATTCTCTTTTCAGAAGTTTTCCTTAGAAGCTTGCTGCATACAAAGAACACAAAACACAAATTAAATGTAAGTACAGTGAAACATGACTTTATACCAGAGATCATGAAGAAAATTTGTACAAAATTTCTTTATAATTACCAATCTTCCAGGTACATTTTCTTATGGTAGCATTTCAGGCAGTTTTCAGTCTAGTACTCTGTTTAATTCCATTATGTATGAGTTTATTTGCTTGACAGACATAATAGTCAATTAATGCTAACACATGCTAAGTCCAGTAACATCTTCTACTCTGACACCCAACCGAAAGTACCTTTGATAGTGTCAACGTTTTACATTCTAAATTTAGACAAAATAATTATCTGAAGAATGATTGGGTTTTATGCATATCAGCAGCCATTCATACAGCAGGATCTGCTCTGGTTCATTGTGTTTGTAATCCATGGATTACACTCTGAGTACCCGTTGACACTAGCAAGAGTAACAGCTCCATTATGGCCTATCCTCCCAAACAACCATGAATTTCAAAACATTCAGTGCTATATTTCTGTGAGCTTCTATTTTTTATTCCACCTTATAAATAAGTAAAAATGTTGTTAAAGAAAACAAGAAAAAATTCTAGGTGTGAATATCTGTGTCAATTATATTATTTAAGGTTCCAGTGCTGAAGTATCTTTTACTTCAGCCTGGTGTGAGGCCAATAAAATCTTTATGAAAAGAAAATAAATGGAAACTTGAAAGGGTTAAATGCTCTTTTTAACAGAAATTTTCTTTTAAAAGAAAACATTCTTTTTGTGATTGCAAAACCAGCAACAACAAGTGAAATCAGCAAAGAGATCAAAGCTTTAATGAGGATTCAGTCTTATACAGATGGGAGTGTTCATGACATATACAGATAGTGGGCTAGTTCATGTAAAACTAGGACTAGCTGACTGCACCTACTAGTTTGTAACATATTTTTCCCTGAGCCAAAACAGTTACATATTGAAACACCCCACACTTTATCCTGATGCTTAACACTCTCAAGATCTGCTGCTAACCATCCTATATATAAAGTCATTATTGGAATACGGTTTTTATCAATAGTGATTTTTATTTTCTCTTGGCACAAGATGATTTTGAAGCTTCTGATAAGAGTGAACAGCCTCAGTGAACAGCTTGAACAATGGTTTCTCCAGGGGCACTGTGTTCTGCAACAGTGATTGATGGCAAACCCCATATTCGTCAACTTCTGATCTAATTTATTGATGCAAAACAAGTGTAGAACCTTAAAAGATCATAAAGCCTGATGCCATTTTCTGGTCCAGCTGTAACCACATAAACCCCAGGAATGACCCAAAGGAAAGGATGGCTAATTTGTCTCAATTATTTGGTTGAGTCAACATACAGAACAAAATATTTATTTCTATAATATTGCTAGTCTGTACAAGAAAGAAAATATACGAAACAGTTATTACTACATGTTCTATTTACAATTTATTTAAGAGATAGTTTGTCTCTGTTTTCTGCTTAAGTCAGGACTCTATCCAAATTTTCCTTCCATTTCAGATCTTTTGAAGCATTTTCTTCCCCACTTCCATGAGCATGTAATGAATCTAGAAACCAACAAAGACCTGATAAATTTTGGTGTAGTATTCAATTCAGGATGAATGGTAGCCTTTTAGTCATGTAATTTCCAGAAGAAATCATTGTCACTTTCCCATGGTGTTTTTTGTTGTTGTTTTTGGTTTTTTGTTTTGTTTTGTTTTGTTTTGTTTTGTTTTTTAATGTGAAGAAAGTTTACTTGATAAAGGGACTGCACAAATATATTCAAGCATCACTTCCAGAAAATTTCATCCATGGTTCTAGGAGTTGTACTATTTTCAACTAAAATATCTGTGTTGTGTCCTATCATCAAAGTCACATAGTACTATTGCTGCATGCTCATTAGAAGATTGTCATATTCAAACTGTCAAAGTGATTACCTAAATTCGCCTGCATAGATTAATTTGCATGAGCATTGCTAATGCTTTTTTCCTGCAGATTTATTTTTTCTGTTGGGAATTTCATCCAAATATACATAGTTGTATAAATAAAATTAGCAAAATTTAATATATTTTAAGGCAAATATGTCATCTCTAATAAAAAGAAAGAGTCTATTTATTTACTCATTTGATGGCCTGTTCCAATAATCAAAGAGAAAGTGCAAAGTTAATATACTCCATATCTGACAGCTGTCTTTTCATTTATTTTGAATGGATCTGAAATATATATTTTAAGAAGGCTTTACTTTCTTCTAAAACATAATAAAAAACTATAGAGATCATAGCTATGTCTCTAATGAAGTATAATTTTGTAATCTAGGTATTGGAGTTTGATTGCAGCCACAATGCAACTAAGTTTGAGGTCAAAGGCAAAATAATGAAGTATTAACCCAGAGGATTTTTTTCTGTAGGTACACATCTAAATTATTTTATCATCCTGTCCCAAGTGAGCTTGTGAATATGTCAAGCTTTTTTCCTACTGGAAAAAATAAATGGACTCTGAAATTGTTATGGTTTCTCACTAAAATCCTTAGATCAAGGATTTCAATGCATTTATGTTATATGTAGTAATACAGAATTGAAAAGCCTTGATATTTCAATATGTTGTTTTGCATCCTAAAACTTTATGATTAATAGATTCCCCATCTATGAATAAGCATGTGCTTAATTTTGTTTATTTAATATTTAAATCCTCTGACAATACGTGTGTTAAGTGATGATACATGTAATACATTCCAGAACTTTTATGTCTTCTTTGCTCTAAAGGACAACCAAGCTCGCAAGTTGGAAAATAGATGTGGGATGGAAACATAATCACTCTACAACCAAGAGACTTGGGCAGGATATATTTCTATGAACTACTTCTAGATTCCAAATGCTTGTCCATACTACTCATAAACTAATATTTCCCGCTAACTTTTATGTTGTTTCATTGCTACAGTGTAGGGATGCCTTTAGTAGAGGAGCATTTCTTTGCTTGAAAATCTTGTGATCATCATCTTTCCATTTTGGAGATCATTAAAAAAAAAATTCCCTTGCATGGGAAGGGAATTTTATTGCATAAACATGTCAATAAATATTGGAAGTGATCCATATGGATAGAGTAAACTACTACTCCTTTTTGAAGTCTCCATTTTGCAATATGCATTGATTCTATTTTTGCTAAGTGAAAGAAAACAAAATCTGTATCTTAAAAAATCTATAATCTTAGAAGGGCTATGAGTAATAAAGATGGTAAAGCACACATAAGAATCAAAAATCTTTACGAAACCATATACATTGTTTTCATCTTATTATAATTTTGTGATCAATGACATCCCAATTCTGCTTATTGATCTGAAAACTTGAAATGGTTAATCAAAATACATCTTTTAAATAAAATGCCTTAATTGATGTTTGTATCTCTCTGTTAAAGTCAAATAACCTTTGATGCTTTTCTAAATCTGTAAATGTAAGAATATAGGTTTCAAAGTTAGGATCTTGGGCTTTGCATGCAGTAGCTTTACGATGCACAGACTTTTAGGGTTCTGGATTTCATTACCAATTTCAAATTGGAAGCATTAGCCCTGACTATGCGATAAAGTTTATCTGTATCTTTTTCTTTCATTCACAGGCTGTTTTGTGTGTGCACATATACAGAAAATGCTATATATACATACTACTAGATATATTTAAAGAGACTCAGAATGCATAATTACATGTTTATCGGTCTTAAGGAATCACAGCCAAGCTGAAAGACATCAATCTCTGTTTTGATTGATTCCGTCCTCTGCTTTTTAAGTAACCATTGTCACTTGGAAACATTTCATGTAAGATTTCTACTGGGAAATAAACATTTAAAACAGAATTTCTTATAAACATGATAAAAATCTTTAAAATCAAACCAGAGAAAAGGAAAGAATAAATAAATACTGCACTGCTCTGTTAACATGGTTGAATAAAAAAATATCCTAAAAACAATGTTTCAAACATGTTCTGTTTAACTATCTGTCCTTACATAACTGTCCTGGTTTCAGCCATTTCCAATTGATGCAGCAGCCAGGAGGGGCATGGCCAGGACCCTGAGTTTATTCTATAGAATATATAATAATAATATATTCTGGTCCAGCCAGTGATGAAGTGAGTGGTCGGGGTAATGTCAGATCCCATGTGGTGAGCCCTTGTCTATGAATCATTCACTTCCTCTGTACATTCTTTTATTAGTAATGCTGCTGTTACTGTTAATTTTCTTATTTCATATGCTGTTTCCAGTAAATTGTTCTTACCTCAACCCTTATCTTTACCTTTTTGCTTCCAGTTCTCCTGTCCATCTCACCAGGGATGAAGTGATATGGAGGGGGAGAAGGGAGGACTGAGTGAGTGGCACATTGTTTGGTATGTTTCAGTGAAAGTAATATATTAGGAAATGCGATTCCTAAACTACAACAATGTCCAAGAAGCTGGATCAATTCAGTGGAGTTAATATTCAAATGAACCCAGTATACCACTACTCAGGTATGTACAAATTGTTAAAAGCATTCCTAGGAGATTCAGACTCATGGAACAGTACACTGAAAGAACTTTTGGGCTGCTGAAATACAAGAAATGTCTGTTTCTTAAGAGGATCTGTACCTCTTGAAAACACAGAAAATGCTCTAAAAATCAGATTTACAATTATTTTCTTGTATAATAATCCACATGTCAGATAAAGACCCATAAAATGTTTTACAAATACTTAAACTGTAAAAATAGCACTTAGGAAAATGTGAGCCTACTTCTGAATGGGGCAGAGAAACTGGTGACAAAAGATATGGAAAAGACTGAGATTCTCAAAGCCTTATTTACATCAGTCTTTACCAGTTAAACTGCCTTACAGGTGTCTCAGGTTTCTGAGACCAGAGAGAAAATCTGTAGTTAAGAGGATTTACCATTAAAGGAAGATCAACAAGTTAGGGAGCCCTTCAACAAACTGCAAAGGCAACCAACATCCTCCTTCATTGAATTAGTAAGAGTGATGTCAGCTGGTCTAGCAAGGTGATTCTTTTCCTTTTCACAGTCCTGGTGAAGTGATGTCTGGGATGCTGTGCCTAATTCTGGATACTACACGACAATGAAGAGATGGATGGAGGGACTGCGTGTGGTGAAGGGCAACAGAGACGACAGTGGACTGGAGTACCTGACGTGAGGAAAAGCTGGGAGAACTGGGACTATTAAGTCTGGAGAAAGTTCAGAATGGATAGTATCAATGTATGTAAAAGTTTGATGAGAGGTAACGAAGAAGGAAGTGCCCAGTGACAGGAAAAAAAGGCAATGTGCACAAATGGAAACTCACTGTTTCATCTGAATACAAGAAAATAGATTTCTGTTCTTGAAGAGTGGTTACACAATGACACAGATTGCCCAGAAAGGCTGTAAAGTCTCCATCTGTGTCTGTAGAGACATTCAGTGTGTGACTAGACATGGTTCTATGCAATCGGTTGCAGTTGACCTGCTTTGAGTAGAGTGGTTGGATTACTTTTAGTCCCCACCATCCCAACAGCTTCTGCTATTCCATTATAAGAAAAAAAATCTCTTCCTGGCATATGTTTGTGAAATGATCCATGGTTATTACCATTAATGCAGTACAATAAGCATAGATCTGAGAAAGGAGCAAAGCTAGTGTTGAGCGTCATCTATTTTGTATTTTCTTCAGGAGTACTTTCCTGATCAGAAATAAAATTTTGATGTTGATTCAGGGGGTAGAGAGCTATTAGTTGCTTACTATCCTATAACTTATAATTTGAATGTCATCCTCAATATATGGAAAAAAGACTGAGTTGGGACTATTTCTTTGTTAAAGTCACATTAAGGCTCTGACCCCACTGTTCATCAGATGAAGGAGCTGAGAATAAAACACAGATGAGATTCGGTATAGGTACGGCTGGTGTAGGAAGGACAGCATTAATGAACACATCTGTAAAGTTCAGGTTTTGGTTTGGTAGGATATCTCATAAGTATCTGAGGTAACTCTTTTGCATGTCACAGGGTTATCTGTACTATTTAATAATTCAGGTTATTCTGTGTCTTAACAATACCATAAAACTAAAGGGCTGAAGGAGACAGAACATTTTCATATCTATTCTCTATCAGAAGAATTTGGGGCAAGATTACACAATATCACTAAGACCCTGAGGGCTGATATATCAGTAGATTCTGTTAAGGTTAAGAAATAAAACTGGTGGCATAATACTTTTGCCCTGAAGAATTTCCATTCTAAAATCTCTTTCATGCAAAGCAGTTCTATGTATGAACAGGCATCAGACACCTATTGCAGTTTGTCAAAGTTTAACTGTCAAAAAGAAAAGGAATAAAACACTAAGAAGCCTGAAGAAAATGCTATTAACTCTCATTTGTAAAGCATTCTTTAAAAATCCTGTTTCATTAAAATGTCTTCTTTTTGGTGGTTTTTATATGGAAACATTGAATATATGAATTAAGTGTACTTGTATTTGAAACTAAGTACAATGTTAGAGTCATTTTCACACAAGGCTTGTCAAATTCTTTTAGCAACCATAAAAAGTAAGAAGACTGTTTGACAAAGTAAAGAGTAAAATTGTTAAAAGTGCACACCTATACATTAGCTAAAAATGCTTTTATCTTAGTCAGAGCACCATGGTAGCTTCTATTAAATCTGAAGTGATCTGTTCCTTTTGTGTCAGGTGTGATAGATTTACACAGATAAAACTCTCCCCAGACGTTTCTTCAGTGACTATAAGAGGTGATTTAAGGAGGAATTGCTGTGTTTGTATTGGAAAGTAATTAATTTTCCATGCTATGGTCCCAGCAAGGGTTCTGATCCCCTGCAATGATATATGATAGCTCCTTAATGTGGGCTACTAAGGGGAAAAAAGAAACCAGAAACTATCAAACATTTTCCAAAATTATGTATCAGTTCTTAGCTAGGTAAGAAGCTCATGTAGGGCTTAATCCAACACATCAAAGTAGTGTAGATATAGGATACTGGGAAAAGAAGACTGGAAGAAATCAGTGCCAAATATAAGCTTTTGTTTTGATGTTTAAATTTAAGATGTGCTAAACATCTTGAAAACAATTATTGGTGATTAGTTCAAACTGCTGGTTCCTGAAAGATGCAGATGGTACAGCACTAATGACAGTAATTACAGTTCAGATACTTTCAATCCACTTGCAATCTATGCACTTTAAAAACTTTTATGAATAAGCGAGATTAAAAGTGTTGGTGCAAAAATAAAACTCCTCTGTCCTGTACCCTGTTTGACAGAGAACTTAGTTGAATATGCTTAAAAATTAGGCACTTTAAATAAGATGTGTCTGAGATGTTGTCCTGGTTTCACCTGGAATATAGTTGGAGTGTGGTGAGCAATCACATTGTGCATCCCTTGATTTTTAAATAATAATAATAATAATGATAATGATAATAATATTCCTAGTTTTAAGGTTAATTTTAATGTTATTGTACTGTCTTCTTTTTCTGTCCTATTAAACTGTCTGGCTCAACCTACANCAGTGAGGGGTGGGGGTGTGGGTGGGCATGTGTGTGTGAGTGGGCAGCTGTCTGGTGTTAAGCTGCCTGACAGGTTAAACCAAAACAGACACACACAGAACATGCACATAGAAGGGGAACCCATCCTCAGTACAACTTTGGTTTTGCATGGTGTTTATAATGCCTATATACTCAGCCTGAGCACTTTTTATTGTGATTTATAACAATGTAAAAAATATTCTCCAACATCAGGAATAAGAATGTGAGCTGAATAAGGCTTCTGCAAAACCTCAGCTTAAAGAAGAATGAATTACATCTCTATTTTGGTGAGAATGAAATTTTTCAAAGATTTTCTTTGAAACAGTTTTAATTCAAAACCTGAAAAAAAGGCCTAACTACTTAGGCTTAAATATATTAGTGATCAGTTTCGATCACAGAACAAGGCGATGCAAACTTAATAAAGACAGAAAGTCAAAGTTGGTACTAATTAGATATACATAGATTTAAGATCACAGATGTACAAACAGAATTGATGATTCAGTGCCCATTTTAGTTAAAGAGATCAAAAGAATGACTTAGCATGCTATATGTTTCCTTGTATTGCAATATGACAATGAGGCATATATAACAAGTAGGACAGGAAAATATTTTATAAATTTCTATCTATTAATATACAGATATTTATTGAGGGAAGTACCAATAAAATCCAGACTCAAACCAGAAAGAAAAAAATCTTTGCTAAGAAACTCTCAAAGGAAACATAAGCTATTAACTTTAACATTTATATTAATGAATAGAAATGTGCTGCAACATATTTTATATATATATTCATCTGTTAAATATGTAAGCATACAGATAATTTCATTAAAAATGAAATATCAGTATTTCAAAGACATTTTCAAAAGGCTATATGAAGTTTCTGCTTAATAACTTAAGTAATTTGGTCTCAAAATATTACATCAAACCATTCCATTACAGTATTTATGAAGTACTCTTTCAATAGTAAACTCCTGCCATCTATATGATTTTTTTTTTTTTTCACTTCTAAATGCTGATGAAAATTTAAGGAGGCCTACAACTATACAAATGACAGCATGTGTAGTAGAGGAAGTAGTTTCACCTTGAGGCTTTTGTTGTTCACTTCACTCACTTCTCAGCTGGACATCTCATGGGTGGTTTACCTTACTGGTAATTTAGCTGCAACAGAAAAGACCTATTTTTGCCTGCTGCACTTCAAGTTATACATTATCTCTGACCTCAGCCTGACTCAGTAGTTACCTTTTTTCTGCAGAACAGATGGTTCTAAATTGTTGAACATATACAACCTGGCTTTACATCATTGTGTGATAAAACATAAATGTTCCCAACACTGAAAATAGATACGGCATTCTGTGTCTACAAATATGAAAATACTTTCTTGATTTCAAGCACATGCAATGACTCAAGTTCTGTGTTTGTTCTTGGGTGTAAACGATCCCTTTTGTTCACATTGAATTAATGTATGTTCTGGTTTTCACTGTAGGAATGGACTATCTGGTTCACATGGAGATTTATTGAGGCAAAGGAGCATTCTACTGATCTGTCTGAGGCCATACAAGGATGCCAAAGAACATTGCTAAAAGCACTTCTGAAAATTTTTATTAATTTTTTATTAATTATCACTTTCAGTAGTCAGAATCTGCCCAAGTGTTTTGCAGAATTTTTAATTGCATACACTAAAGAGTGTGTGTGTATGGAAATGTGTAAGGAGTGTGAATTTCTGTGTGCATTTGCATTCAGGCTTCTTTTTAACTTACATGGGCTTTTTCTTCCACAGATCTCTATTACATTTTGTTTTCCAGTTACCTCTAAACTATGGGAAAAATGTGCTTTGACTTTTTAGTTCGGATCGTTCTTCCTTCAAGAAAAAGTTTAATAATTCCCCCCCCGCCCCTAAAAAAAACCCACCAAGAAAAAATCAACAACAACAACAAAAATCTTTGGCAACCAAACAACAAGATAATTAGTGAAGTGCATAGTGATAAAAGTGATTTTATTAAAATGTCAAGTAGGATCTATTTCTAAGTTTGTATAAATAAAATGCATTGGTACCTTATGCAGGATTATAGTAGTCCTAAAAGTAGTACTAATAGTCTCCAAGGAAATAAATTTTGGGGAAGATCTTATTGCCACTAATTTTCACATGATCTTGTGAGTCATAAGAACCCAGTTGGGACATAAGCATAATATATGAACGTATCCAAACGATGTTGGAAACAATTTCAGGACATGTATACTTTTATTGTTTCAATTTTGAACACTTGGGTGGCAAGCAAGGAGTACAGATATGCTGTCTCCCACGCACTAAAAATGTGTAAGGCAGCTGCAAGGGGACAAATAAAAAGTAAATTAATTAGTTGTCCAATGTAGAACTGTGTTTCTTGGGGTCCAAGCACACAAAGGAGATTTAGCAGTAGTAGGCAACAAAACCAGGGTAGAACAGTTTGTTAATGACAAGTTCATGATGAGTGTGAACTGAACTACACCTGAAGACACTGGTTGGGTAGTTTTGGTAGAGAGCAGGTAGAGGAAGGAGAAAGAAATGAAGAAAGAAGAAACCCATCCTTACGGAATTCAGTTCAGTATAAACTGGAAAAAAACCCAGAAAAATTAGAAGTGATAAAAAATCAGCAACAACAGCAAAAGATTGCTTGCACATAACAAGTGCAGTATAATCCAGGTGAACTCATCCAGCAACAAAGTTATCCTTGAACTTTTTGCTTTCTGAAAAATAAAGACACTAAATTAGATATTCTGTGCCAACTTATTTATTGTTTAATATAAATGACCTTTCAAGATAATATCAGTTTGTGGAAATCCTCAGGTGAAGGCAGAGTCTATTTCCAGACTTCAGTGTAAGTAGTAATACAACTCTGTAAAAAAAATAAAAATTGAATTTTTTATATAATTTTTTTCTTAAATAGAAAAAAATGGCCTCTTCTGAAATATAATAGAGAATGCTCCATCCAAAATATGATTTTTTAAAAGGCCAACCTAATTTTGCAACTATTCGCAAAACTCTTTGTAGCACAGGAATTTCAAAGGTACTGAAACAACCAAACAAGCTTTAAACCCTCTGAAATCAGGCCTTACTCGCTCTGCATTAATTCTTCTTAAGGTGCGAAATAATGGATTTTTTTCTGTATAATTTCTTCATAGTTATGATTTTATAATTTTACTTTTGGAACAATATTGACCATCCATCTTTTACTGAATCATCACTAAATTTATTAGAAATTAAGTGATCATGGCAGCTGAGATTGATCTCAAAAAACTTCACCCTGATATTTTAGCTTTTAGTAAACATGGAGAAAAAGAAAGATATTTCTTAATTTTTTAATACTTTTTTACTCATTTCTATCATTGCTTTTTTTTTCTTTCTCTGCCATAGCCTGCTCTTTTTTCTTTCCAATTTAGGTTCAAAATAGAGACTTTTAAGTAGTCTATTTAGATTCACAATGTTTGGAAATCAAGCAAAGCATTGTCTATTTTTGCATTGTAATTGATTCATTCATTTGGACATAGTGCTATATATCTACCTTTTTAACATTAAGTTGTAGCGTTGCCTTTTGTTTTTTCTCCACACCAAGAAATTGCTTTGGCTTTAATATACACTTCCCACTTCTTCAGGATCCCTTATCATCTTATTATTCCAGTCAGGCTCTCTTCAATTTTCTTTCAGCTGTCTAATCAGCACGATAGAGTTCAACCTCTAGCCTGCTTAGAAAACACCTATATAGATCACGTGGAAAGTAAACATGGAAAATCATCTTAACAAAATACTCATGCCCTGAATACTTCCAGTCACTTCAACTCAACTGGTTTGAATAACCAAATGCAGCATAAATTGCCCACTGGTTCTGTGTAATTGTCAGTGTTTTATGTTCAGTCCTCAGTATGGGCCTAAGGGAATGTATCCAGCTTTGAAGCAAAGAGTCCCATAGTAGTATCTAAAGATTAGAAGTTATGAGAAGGTTCTTTATCAGTGTTTGTAATAGTGGTAAAAACGTGGACTGCAGTTCTAATTTAAAAAAAAAGAAACAAAACAAAACCCATGGAAGGATTTGTTTTGTTTGGTGTGACATTTGTTAGGTATCTTCTTCATAATGCAATATATTATGTGGCTTAATTTTAGCATTTCAGCTATATCTTCCAATATAAATACACAGTTTATGCATTTAATGAAGAAAGTTCTATACAGGTTGTTAAGAAAAGACATAAAGTAATTGGACAGCTTTTTTCATCCCCAGAAAACTGTGTTCTTTGTACAACTCATCCATCATCTTTTTTTGATACCTTTTTCTTTAATATTCCATTTGTACAAAATTTTAAGATGTTGAAAAGTAGTCAAAGTGGTGACTAAAAGTTCAATCACATTCACTTCAATTGCTTTTCTTGAGAAACCATCCACGACATAGTCTCACTGACAAGATTTTCATGTCACTGAAAAATATTTCTTTCAAAAATTCATTCTCCTATATGGCCCCTTTGTCATTGCATTAGCAAGCATACATAAATTTAAAACAAAAAATATGACTAGCTTTCAAATATTTATATGTGCTTATGTAGCTGATTTAAGTATTTTTCTTGAAAGCATTTGTTCATGCCTGTAGCTTTTTCTTTAGAAGTGAACTAAGAATCAAAAATATGACAGTGCAAACTTTCCTTGTGTAAGTAAGGTGTGTGATCCCCAACAAGGAATCCCACATGAATTTAGCCAGCTTTTTCACCTCTCTGTGCCTCTTTCGTTTAACCACTGTCTAGTGCAAGGATTGCCACTTAGTGCACCTACATAAACCTTCCAGGAATAATTCTGACATTTCTAAAGGCTTACATAAGGCAATTAATAATTTAGAATGAAGGTTGAAAGTGACAACATACCTAGTTTTATCATTTGTTTAACTAATTCCAACATAAGAGGAATTGCTTAGGCTGATTAAAAAACAGAAGCCATGTGATCTCTTTTCCTAAGAGAGTACTCAGATTGACTAATTGTATTCATTGTTTTGAATATCCTTCATGTGCCTTTCTATTCCTCTCTTTAAACAAAAACATTTCAAATTTTTTTGCTGCTTTTTCAACTAATAACTTAAATTATGGAATATTTTTATGTATTTTTAGAAGAAAGATGCACAATAAATGTATATAAGAGACAGAAATGCCTCCAGACATGATTTATATCCACTGTTTGTTTGTGTTTTAATGTTTTTTTCTTTTTATTCAATGGGTTCTTTGTGGTTTTTTTCCAGTTAGCTGAGTACTCTGAAGTTGTCTTAAAGTTCACCTAAGGAGATACTAAAAGAGAGAGAAAAAGAATTTATAAGGGGTTTTTTTGTTGTTATTAATCTTTTATTACTAAGTTTGCCTTATGTCTAATATACCATGGAGTAGAATACTCTATCACATTGTGGAGAGCAGTCTAAAAAACAAAGATGCTAGGTTATCTAGAAATGTACACATTTTTCTAACATAAACGACATCTTTCACTCTGTCTTTACTAATAACCCACATACCTGCAAGGCAGGACTGACCAGGATCAGATTTTAAACCACTAGAAATAACAATTTCTGCAGAATTCAAAAGTAAATTCAGTTTGTATGAGGGATTTCTTTTCAAGATACTATATGGAATTTTTTTCTGTCTCAGGCACTAGGAGCTTCTGATGATATTTTCTGTGTGCCTGGATGGGCTCAATAAATCTACCAGCGCCCTGCAGTTCTGTGCCCATTGGGGGCAGTGCTAGAAATGGAAGGTCTTCCAGACATTTGCAGTTCTCCAGATTACCCCCGCTTTCTTCCTACTTTTCAGTAGAGGATGAGTTGAAGGGTTTTTTTAAAGTTTTAGCCTCATGATAGAGCTTCTACATTTTTCTTTTTTTTTTTTTTTAAATCACATTCCACTTCAAAAATGACCAGGGGCCTGATTTTTCATCTTCTTGATTTGCATTATTATACAGTAAAAATCTTTTATATAAGGTACTCCAATAAATGCTAATCCTTTAAATCCTCTATTTTTCCCACCCACCCACTTAGGGCCCAATTTGCTCTGGCTTCATGCATCATTTGTTCTTAAAATCTGCAGAAGTTCCACAAAAATGCTTAATGCAGCAAAATCTGCAAAGCTGTAAAAGGAGTCTCACTTATTCCCTACATTCAATTGCTTTATCTTTAATTAAACAACACCAAAAAAGCAAACTTTTTTACAGTCCAAAGCAAAATAAGTAGAGAATAAGAATCTTAATTAATTAAATAAAATGTCCTAGTTAGGAAGCAGTCTAACATTTTAGGAGAGGTAAATGTCACATAAGTTTTGTTACACATGGATTATATATTTCAAAATATATTTTTTGTGTCAAAAATAGTGTGGCCAGCAGGACTAAGACAGTGATTGTCTTTCTGTGCTTAGCAGTGGTGGGGCCAAATCCTGTGTCCAGTTCTAGGATGGGGGGACAAGAGGGACATTGAGGTGCTGGAGGGAGTCAAGAGAAGAGCAACAGATTTGGAGAAGGGCCTGGAGTGTAAGTCCTGTGAGGAGTGGCTGAGGGAGCTGGGAGAAAAGGAGGGTCAAGGGAGACCTTCTTGCTCCCTAGAACTACTTGAGAGAAGACTGTTGCCAGGTGGGCGTCAGCTTCTTCTCCCAGGCAATCACCTACAGGACAGGACTTGGTACCTCAAGCTGCACCAGAGGAGACTCAGCTGGACATCAGCAAAAGGTTCTCTCCTGAAACAATGTTTAAAAATTGGAATGGGCTGCCCAGGGAAGTAGTGGAGTCACCATTCACTAAGGTGTTCAAAAAACAACTGGAAAGGACATGTTATGATTGACATGGGGATGTTTGGTCAAATGTCGGACTTGATGATCTTGGAGGTCTTTTACAACCTTAGTGATTCTATAATTCTATAAGTATATTATTACTTTTACCAGTCCAAACACATAATTTTTAAAATGTTTGAAAATATTTTCAACACCATTGTATTTCTCCATGACACTTTGACACAGTTCCTATGGTAATTCATGTTGATTAATGATAGAACTTTATTGCAATACAATCAAAATTTAATACGTTAAAATATAAGTTCTATTTAATGAAAATACAATTTTTTTTTTCAAAAATAAGTGAGAGTACAAGAAAATTACATATGTATTAAATAACATTTTTAATATTAGAGCCTTCATCTTGTAAAAATAGTCATTTTGCAGAAGAAAATGGGTCACAGACTGATGGGGCAAGTGCCAAAATTTTGAAACACCTACACAGTGTCCTCTGTATTCCTGGCTATACTTTGTTAAATTACATTCCTCACTCCTTCTCTTGTTCTCTCATACTAAGCCAGGTGTCTGCCTTTACAGAATATAGAACTTTGAATAACTGTTCTCTGAATTTTCCAATGCAATCACACAAAAAAGTCATTAATATTAAAAAAAGACTTTTCATTATTAGCACCTAATTGAAATGATTCTCCAGTGCATTCTATTAAAGGCAATTTGGGTCAGATTGGCATTTACCAATGTAGATTGTACTTTCAGCATCGTACCATACCCATACTGAAATTCCTACTTTGTTCTCTGGTTTTTCATTATTTGAATAAAATAGCCCTTTTCATTTGTACAGTTTAATTTAATGATAGCATGCCCATTACTTACTATCATAGAGTATTTGTCCTATTTGAGTAGAACATAGTAACAGACTTTTTAAGTGGAGGTTATGCAAAGCATTCAGACTGTTGCAGAGGTTTTATAATAATTTGCTTTTTTCCTTGATGGCCTGTGCTTATTTTTATGGCCTGAAAATGTGTTTTAGTTCTCTTTTACTTTCTAGGATGGGAAAGTAAAGCTAGAGGTGGACCTGTAGGCAAAAATTTATATATATAAAATTAAACAGCAGCTTTGGCTTTGTGCTGTTTCTAATGAGAGGATAGAGAAAAAAGATTCTTTTGAGGCACTCTGGGGGATTCTCACTTAACTGAAAACATTTTTTTAGTGGTAGAATCGATTTTTTTTTTTTTTTTTGGCTGGGAAAGAAAAAAATATATATTTAAGTGGAAGAAGGAGCTGAAGGTCAAGGGGTAATCTGTTTGATACAGCATATCTCAAGCTGAAAGTCAGTCACATGATCAGTTCCACTGCCTGAAAGTTACCTCAGAGTTTTCTTCTGCTTGGTATTATTCTGCATGCTTGAAGAGTGTTTAAACATTATTGTCTTCATTTTAAAGAAGACACATTTTTTTTGTTCTGACATGTTCTAGGAGATACAAGACTTGTGAATTTTCTTGCCCTAGGACATAAAAGATTACCTGTAAGTAGCAGCTCCTGGTTAGCATCCCAATTCTCTCCCTCTGGATTAAAAAGGCTAGAACAATATGAAGAAAGCATAATATCTTGGGTTTTTTCCTTGGGTGGCTTTCCTTGGGACTGTCAAAAACTCTTGTCTCTTGACAAGATCTCTTATACTTCCCATCATAGGGAACAGGACCAGGACAGGTCCTCAATAGGCAATCACAACCCCTGCAGATTGCCCAAAGGAAGATGCCATGAACTAGTCTGACCCCTTGCTGAGCCCTGGAACATCAGCGAAGTTACTAAAAGGTATTTAGTATGAAGATTTTTATTTTTTATATATTGAAGTCAACCTTTCATATGAGCCCAATGTGTACACTGGTGTTTTTTCCAATAAATACTAACAGTAGGAATAACAATAGCAATAATAACAATAAAAAGAATAAAAATAGGTACTGCCACAGATTTATTTATGGAGATAGTTAAATCAATGATTTGTCAAAAGGTCTTGTTTTCCAATCTTGCCATTGATATTGCTTTCATAGAATCCTAGAATCCTAGAATCCTAGAATCCTAGAATCCTAGAATCCTAGAATGGTTCGGGTTGGAAGTGACCATTGGGAGGCACAATTTAATCTACTCATAGACTACTGATGAAATTCCATCTATGAATACTTCTTGTTCTCTATAATATTAATGAACACAGAAGTTTCTTCCCATCTCTCTTAACTCACTGACAGTGATAACACTTCCTCTACTGGCATGTAAGAAACCCTTTCAGACAGTGCATACCATGGAAGAAAAATTCAGGGGAACTTGACTGCATTTTTGTGTCAGAGAGTCAATAGAAAGAATTATGCTCAATATTTTTGATTCATCTTGATGTAATACAACTGTATGCTTGTAACAAAGAAGGATCACATTTTTTGCTTCTAAAACAAGAAGAGAGCAATCAATAGTTTTACCAATTCGAATTTATTCATTCATGATTTTTTGTCTGAAAACATGGGTATTCATTCACATGTGACATACAAGAATGACATGACTGAATGACATTTAGATAAATAGCAATCCAATGAAAGCTGTATCAAAACTGGAATGAAAAAAAATATTCTGAAGACTTTGCTCTGTCTTTCAAAAATTATCTTGATCATCAGCTTCAAAAATCTACTACTGGGAAGTGCCTCTGGAGCACACATATGTTTTTTAGAATATTAGTGATCAGACATTCATTAAAAGGATGATCAAGTACAACTTACTGTTTAATACAGGTCATAGAACTTATCCAGAAATTACTGAGTCTCTTGATACCACCCTGAATATATAACTTTCAAGTTGACAAGGGCTATTTTATCTCCCAGCTTCAGCAATCTATCAATTCAAGGTTGAGATTTAACCTGGGATTCTCTTCCTCATTTTGTCATAAGCATATATTATAATGAAAAAATTACACTCCCACAATGAATATTTCTCCCTCATATGCTGAAGGCAAAGAGTCTATGGCTTACATAGACTAGCAGAGTGTTAGATGTCTTAGTGCCCCAGCCTGTTGATCTGTATTTTCAAGCTCCTGGTATTATTTACCTTTTTTCTACTAGATTTAGAAAAAAACTGAACAACCAACTATGAAAAAAAAAAAGAAAAAAAGTCAGGGAATCTATGCTACATCTCCAGAACATCTGTTTGATTAAACAAAATGTACTGTACTTCATTAATCTTTGATTATAATATGTTTTTGCACTTACCAAATCAATCTTCAATGTCTTTTTCTCCTCTTGTGAATTTGTCTTAAAGGTTTTAAAATATGTACACGAAAAGCAGACATGCCATTCCATTAACAACCTTCATCTCTTATCCTAGAAAATTGCTTTGGAGAAATGAAAAACTCCTCAGTCTCCTCCTCCTCTGTCATGTGGCTTGTCACTCGGACAGAATAAACACTGTTTTGGAGCTACCAGGCAGTGACACCTTGGCAGAAACCTAGTCCTCAGCATCACTACTGCATGTGTTCCTGAGGACATATCCTGGACCTGACAGAACCTGGATTTACCCCCAGGTAGTCATGGATACTTATGCCATACTCTGCTATGTTCTTAAATTGTTTTCTGCTGCATAGAGGGGACCCTGTGTCCAGTCAATCCAACTCTGTTTATTGTCATTCTGCTTCCCTCACTCATCACAACAATGTCTCTTTAAAAAAGTAAAGAACGGTGCCCAATACAGTGTGGTTATAACTTGCACTAGTTAGACTCAAATTATTCTAGGTATGGAGATTAGTCATTCATTTCCTGCAACCAGCTGTACTACTCATTACCCAAGATTTATATCAATACAACAAAAATCAAAAAGCAAATTTTCAAAAAAGCAAATCTTACTTATATATCACCAAATCATAAGTGCATCTACATTCTTTCTTAGACAGAAAATTATACTTCTTTATATTAATAAAGTTAATTAAGTTTTTCCCAATCTAGTGAAAACTTTGACAAATTCACAGCATCATTAAGGTTGGAAGGGGTATCTGGAGACTGTGTAATCAAACTCATGCTCAAAGAAGGGTGAGCTAGCATAGGTTGCTCAAGACTATGTCCAGTTTAATTTGGAGGATCTCCAAAGACTGAGATGCCACATCTTCTACGGCGTAGCATTTAGCATAAGGTAGGCTCAGCTGATTACACTGCTAGTGTGTCAGCATTGGTTTTCACACTGTCTTTTGGTCTAAAACTGCAACAGCTCAGCAAGCTGTTGCAGTGTTCAATCACCCTCAAAGAAACAAATCATCTGATGTTTAAATGTATTCTTTTCTTTTCAAATTGAGGTTTCAGTTTGTGCCCATTGCCACTTTTCCTGTTAGTGGGCACTACTGGGGAGAGTCTGGTTCTGTATTTTCAGTCCCCACTGCCAAAATGGAAACCCATAAAACAACTATTATGTTAAATAATGTCATCACCCAAATCTTAGTCTTGTTTAAAGTCAGAAATACACAACAATACAGTCTTCTAAATCCCTTACAGTATTAAAAACAATCAGACCAATTTTAAATTCCAGAGAGCAAAAGATCTTTTGCATCTTACAGTAGCTTCTAGCCTGACTTCATCAAAGTCGTTTTAAGAGTTAAATAAATTGGAGAGTCATTTTCTTTTTCTGCCACTCGTTTCACTCATTTATTCATCCCTGATAAATTATGATAACTAAAAATTTGTTCCTTATAATATCCAGACTTTCCCTTGGTTGTTCTTCATTACCTAAATAAGAAAAAAGCACATGAAAAAAAAAAAAATACTGTGATTCCCACCCCCTCTTATATTAACTCTCTGCATTCAAAAGTCTCTGAACTTCACACAAGCATCCAGTACCTCACAGCCTCAGGTGCCACTGCCATCATCCAGCTCTTTCTGCTGACACTTACATGATTATCCGGATGTTGGAGGACCCAAAGTCTCCCTGGACCACAATTGCAACCTCACACTCTTTCTTGTGGCATGGATAAACCATCAGGGGAAAAGTTGTCTCCAACTTTCTCTACCCTTTTGATATTTTCAGAGTACTTCCTTTGAGGAAGGACCTTCAGAGAAAGGGGAAGGAAGGTTTAATTTTCCCTCTTCAGGGTGGCTGACCCGCTTTTTGTTTCTTAGATCTTGCTAACCTCAGTCTTACCTTTCCTTATCAGTTCAGACCTCCTCCTTCATCTGCCCATTTTTAGAATCAGATTTTTCCTTCTGCTTTACCACATCAGTAGCTAGAAGTTATCATGTGCAAACACCACTGACTAAATCCATTGCCCAAATGCTGACCACAGAATGTGACTGGGTGGAGGAGGATGTGGATGAGGAGAAGAAGGAGCAAGAGCGGGAAGGAGAGGTGGAGGTGGAGGGGGAGGTGAAGAGGAAGGGGAGATCACATTGTAAATTCTCCATAAGCTTTTTCTTTGAATATTTAAATACGGTCAAATCCCAGAATTAGAACTATGAAATAATAACTGTCCTAGAATCTTCCTGTCTCCCCAACCAGGCAGTGGGAGCTTCTCCAAATCTTCTGAAAGTACCACTGTGGACCCCATTGCTTCATCCACAGGAAAGTAGTAAGATTGGCACAGAGAATGCAGAAGGCACTGCAATTGAAATAAATTAGCTTGTGAGGTCCCTGATTGAGAAGGTCCTGTGATTTTTGCACCCATTTCCTCTATTGAAGCATAGTTTTCCTTTGAGGCTGAAGAATCCTTCCATAATAATCAAATCTGATAAAGAACTCCTATGGAACAATTAATGTCACATTTAAGTTGTCTGAGGTGCTGGGTTGTACTTGCTGTTCAGGTGGGACAAGATCTGTGCAACTTGTACTTCAAATCACAGGGTTTTGGTGACAGCCTCAGCACTCTCTTTTTCTGTCTTCCTAAATCCTATTCTAAAGTCAATGACCGGTTCCTGAAGTGCTCCTTGATTCTTTAATGTAACCCAGCAAGCAGCCTGGGTCTTAAATCTGTCTGAAATGCACTCTAAACTGCTCACTATTGTTCCTAGAGCATTGGGCTTAGAAAAAGGGAATGAGGCAGAAGTACTCCAAGTTGAAGTAGGTGAAGAGACTCAAGAGAAGAAAGCAGAGGATAGCTTCACATATTCAGCATCCACAGTGTCCTGAGAGCTGTGTTGCTCACGGAAGAAAATTCTACTCCAGGTGTTTCGGCAATTAAAGTGGGATCATGACTTCATCGTCTGGTTCACTAAAGCCTTTTCCAAATGTCCAGAATTTTCCAAATGTCCACATTTTTGCGCCAGCAATTCTGGATTCAGGTGCCTTTACATCTCTCAACAAATCTGTGATGAATTTTTTTCTTCCCAGTATTTCTGGCCTAAGTAGCAATGCCAGTCTCATTAATAAAGTAAAAAGATACCAACCCACTGGTGAAATATGTAGTAGCAGCATTACTACTTACCAGAAAGGACAGCAGGAGAAGCCTTCATCAAGTGCTTGCACAGACTTGCACAGACCCTGATGACAAGCTTAATTTCAGGTATCTACCACACCAGAAATTTCTGGTGGGGTGACAACTCTTACCTACCTCAAAAAAGTGCTCTGATATTGCTGGTGCACAGATATTTTTTGAGGCCATTGCCTTATTAGCTGCTCCTGCCAAAGGTTGAATACCAGTTTAGCAAGTTCTAAAACACCTTTCTGGCTAATCTTCATTACAGAAATATGTCTGGAAAGACATTCACACTCAGTTTGCTCCATTTCATCATTCTTTTGCCTTTGCCTAGGGAGAAACAGTCAGAAGAAAAAATAAGGAATCCACATGGGCTGGCATGTCTGAGCTGACAGCTCATTAAGGGTATGAATCGTTGATGAAGAAACCCCCATGGGCTGATGTCCATGGATTGACTCTTTGTGTTTAATTGCCCCTGGTGGAGTTCACACTAAACACCGCAGCTGAGAATTCCCTGCACCTTCCATTTTCCCTTAAGGATTCCACACCCCACCTAGAAGATGGTTCTTACTGTACCCATTCTCAAACAAATTGCTGTTGATCCACCTTGTGTGCCACAGACCCATTTCTGGAATGAAAATGTGGAGAGAGCATTATCATAATACGCAAAAGCTCATCAAAATATCACACTCATCTATGATGGGGAAAAGAGATCTGATTTGAAGGATTTTTTCTGTACCTTCAATAATGAATCTGTTTTGCTTGTGACAATGACTTCTGTTTTCACTACTTTGCTTTCTTTATTTTATTCTGCTACACATATCTGCTACACATAAATTAGACATAACACCTGAAAAAAATACCTTCAGCATAATTAAAATATACAGGCCTTAACATTCCCATCCAATCTCAGACGAACAGCTTAATTTGTTATAAAGTCTGCTCATGAAAGATTATAAGACAGGATAAAATTTTTATTCTGCTATAAGGAAATGACCAAAATTAACCATTCTCAGGTATAATTACAAATTATAGGTTATGGAAATAATCAAGACAAAATTATTCTTGATTATACCTGCACTAATTGTAAATAAACAGTGAAATAAGCTTCTATAAAACTATGGGGTTATTTTATTATTTCGTTTTTTTCCCTCCACAGGTGGTTTTAAAAATCATAGCTAAGTAATAAATCATGGGGTTTCCATGGTAGCCAAGTAAGCTGAGTATCACATCAGCTGTCTCTGAACTTCAAACAGATTTTAAATTTTATTTAACTGTCCTTTAAAGCTACTGCCTTTCTGATCCATATTCTCTCCCCAGTTTAAGAACCTGTTGTAGCCAGTGATTGAGTTTACCAGAAAATAAAGAAACCATCTGATACTTTATTTTGTCCTGTCATGGGGGTTTTTTGGGGTTTTTGGTCTGGTTTCTTGTGGGTTTGTTGTTGTTTTATTTTGTTTGGAATTTCTTTGTTTGGTTGGGGTTTTTTGGTTGGTCGGTTGGTTTTTGATGTTGTTTCTGTTTGTTTGTTTTTGTTTTTATTTTAGATTTTCAGCTAGATCCTATCTGAGCTGGTGCTGTACCTGTGCTGTTGAATATGTCTGCAAATAACCTGGAAAAGTGGAGAAGTTAGTGAGCTTACAAGGTCTGTTGGTAACAGTAAGTTTTTCAACATGGTATAGCATACAGAATTGCAAAAAGGTTTTAAAAACTGAACACCTAGGAAGTAAAAAGTCCAGTTCAACTGGGTGGTGGTGAGTGTCAAGTGATGAGCTTGGCAAGAGGTGGGAGAACCAACAATAATTATTTCACACGCAAAGTATTGGGCAGATGACTAACATTTGCCACAAAACCTTAAGAAATGTTCAGTGAAAACATCGTCTTAGCACTGAAAGGTGGTCAAAAAGGCAAATCAAAGGTTACAGATCCTAAGGAAGGAGAGAAGTTGAAACATCACAGGATCATTCTACCATATAAATCCATGGTACATCTATATTATGACTACTATATATGCTGTTTTGACTTAATGTCAAAATAAATACCAGGAAATTATTCAGCCAATAATAGCAAAAGTGTTGAACTTCCATATGAGGAATAATTAATTAAATTAGGACTTCTCATTCTTCAGAAGAGACAGTTAAGAAATAGTGTAAAAGAAATTCACAAATGCATGGGGCTTGGAGATGCTAAGATACCTATTTTTTTCATTTATTGTATCTTTTGCATTAGAAGAACAAGGGAATATCAGTTAAAGATCTGGGACTCAGGCTCAAAACAAAGCCCAAAAAGATATCCTCTGCTGCTGCAACAAAGCTATTGAACTTCTTGTCACAGGATTCCGTGAACTTCATCGGATTCAGGGAGATCTTTATTTGAAAGCAATCCACAAAGTGTTACTGAAAGCATAAATGAAGATTTGGTCCAACTTTTATTGTTGGGATGTAATTTATTTCTATCCTAAGTAATTGGAAACGGTCTGGTACTGTGGGGTCCAATTTTGTCAGCCAGATAAGAAATTATTTCTGATTGCAGTTTAAGAAATTATGAAAATGCGATAATATTTTTAAACTCTCATTATCCCTTTAAAAATTTTTTTTAATTGAAAATTATATGTAAAAAAAAGACTATAGTTTAATGGAGAGACATTTATATCCTATCAAGCATTTATACTAGCAAAAGCAAAGCTAAAGAAGTCCAGCTGGCACTGGAACGGAGGCCTGTGAGGTTCATGGCACTGTTTAGTTCCCATGAGAACAGAATGCAGCCACAGCCAGAGATGAGCATTTGGGAAAGGTCCATTTTCTGCTAAATGAAGTTTAATTGTATTAAACATTTAGGTTAAATCTACAAGGAACACATGAGAGCAAAAATGTTATCAACAAAACACCTTTTTACAAGTCAAAATATTTGTAATAAAACCTTCTTTTAAAGTCAGAATTTTGTTATAAGCCTTTTTAAAAGCATGAGTAATACTTACTGAAACTCTTATTATTTTATCATGTCAATAATTTTGTGTATTTGAAAACTTTTTCCATCTGATTGATTAAAATCTGGAAGATTTTTAAATCCACAAAATGTTTTATCTGCTTGTCTGTATTTACACAGATAAAAAGACTTAAAATATTCTTCACGTGGTGATATTTTATCTCTTTTAATTTTAACCATGAGACTTTTTTGGATCATTTTAGTAATAATTTTTCACAAAATGAAATAAATTTTTAAAGAACAGGACATTAAAACAGCTCATTTAGAGCCTATGCAATGTCTATGACATTTCTTGATTACTAGTTATTGGGGTATGTTGAATGGAGAATTAATGAAGCTGATGACATTTTTCTGCTGACTGCTGCCCCCTGCACTGCAGCACATTGATTCTTCCATCTCCAGCTTAGCCCTGACACTTCAGCCTGACCCCACATCCTGCTCCCTTTCTTGCGTGGAGGAGCAGTACACGTGCTGAAATGGGATCCTTTCACACCAAGGATATGGAAGGGGATTTGCCTCTTAATGCTAATCATAGTCACTAAAATCGTCCATAAGGCTTTGCTCTCCATGTTAATCTTGCAAAGGCATTCATAGGACACCTGTTCTGGATTAGACTGCTAGATTGATTTTGCAACACAGTAGTTGCAAAAAATGCTTACGGACCATATATAGACATTTACAAAGGTTAAACACAGACTACGTTTGGCAAAAATATCATTCCAAAAACTCTCTCCAAGGGATTTCTGTTCACTGAGACCTGTAGGTTAACAAGTCTTTTTCCCTAGTCTCTTGCAGATTTATCAAAGGAGCAGTTCATCTGATTAAATGCTGCACAAAATATTCAGAAATATTTTTGGTTTATAAAAATGGATTCATCTTCTATGTGTTTTGCCCGTGGTAGAGAGGAGATAAGTCAGCATTGAGGTTTTCTCTCCTTCTGTCTGTTGTCTCTTTATGTGTGCAGAACACGCCTTCTGCAACTTCCAGATGAAATGTAAATAAAATCAGCATATCCCGACATAGTATTATTTTATGACTGTATCATTGCAAAGTGACACCATGGTTAGTGATTCCAAATTTGCCTGTGGCCATTCCCATTTTTGTCAACTTTCATGATCATTATATTTTATGAAATCTCTTTCATAGTCATAAATGTTCAAAAGTTTAAAGACATATTATTGCTGGAGAATCTCACATATTGAAGAGGTCTGCCAGTTCTAGGTGAGCAAAAACATTTTGATTGAGATATGATCTAACTTTTCAATTTACACTAAGTAAAACAATATAAAAATGTTTCATTTTAATTTGTTCCATATGTCACTGATGAAGAAAATGTAATAGGTTTTCCCATATGAGTTTATAAAAAATCCAGAGGCTCAGATGCTTCATAATATCCAGATTTCAGATAATATATAGTAGGTTAGCAGGATTGATTCAAGTATGTATGAGAGAAATTGACAATAATCTAAAATAAGATTTAAGTTAACAAAAACATTCACTGAGAAATCGTAAACTATCTACCTAATATTTCAAAATAAATTCAGGCTAAGTTTTTTATTTATTTATAGCATAAAGTGCACATTGTTCCAAAGATGTACATTGCTAACAAAGGTATATGAATAATAAGAGAGTGTACCATTTAAACACCTTTATTAGAAACTCAAATCTCTTATTTGCACATCTTGCAATTTTTCTGGATTTTTGATAACACAGTTTTAATTATGAAAGTGCAAGTTGTAGCAGATAATAGATTATCGTATGCTGCTGAACTAGTTGCATGGAAGAAATAACCTGTAGAGCAGATGGTTTATAATAGCATAAACATTAATAAGTTTAATGGATAATCAGGCTCTTTTATTATTTTTGTTCTGTTTAAAATGAAGGGCAACAATGTAGATAGGGGTTCAGGTAATTACTGACCAGAAACTCTTCCCAGTTACTTCACTAATTCTGGGGTAGGTCCAAAAGCACACAAATTTGATCGCTTCTCTGGTATTCTAGACTGGCCAATCTACATTATTTTTGAGCCTTTTCTGTGTAAAACAAGGAGTCAAAAGAGACTGCCAAAATTAAATCCAGAGAGTTTCTGGTGCTTTCCTATTATTGTAATATTTTTTTTTTATTATTTTGTTTCTTGTTTAAATGCTACTATTAATAATATCTGAATTTTTTTAAAAAATCCACTCTTGCCTGCCAGAGCACAATTTATGGAAAGAAGTGTCATTTCTAGGAAAAAAAATTAAAGAGCAAAGACATTTTTCTAGAGTTATTCAGACATTTAATTTATCTGATTTTTTACTCTAATGTTGAAGTGTAACAGGAAAATAACCAATTAGAAACAAAATAATCCAAAGCATGAAAGAATTGAGTAGTGAAAATCTTTGGTATTAGAAGTGTTGCAGTAGAGTGCCCATTATTCGATGTGTTTCTCTGAGTGAAATGCAATGGGTTACATTTCTAAATGACAGTCTGCCTACCTAATTTTATTTCAGACTTTTTCATCCTCAACAACAAGAAAAATTTTATACAAACCAAATTATAGCTTTGGTGGCATCTCAGTAATTTCAGTGAGTTATGGTAGTGCAGGACAGCATGTGTCTATGTAATTAGAAATTAAGAGCTCTTCTGACAATGTACAAACATGATGATGTTCCCTTTTTATACCTGTCTTGATCTTGTGAGGGACAAATGAGGGATGGAAAAAATCTATTTAAATTAATACAGATAATTTTAAACAAACAGCTATGCACAAGCCGAACTGTCAAATATAAATATATACTTTATTCTTAATCAATTTGTAGAGCAGATTTATACCTAGACATAATTCTCGGCATGGACTATGCTATGCCACAGAAATGATTCATCAGCATCAGCATCTTATCTTTAATAGAACTTCCCATGTAGCTACATTGGAATTAGCCGAGGAGAAAAGGCTGCAAGCAGGTAGGAAGAGTGAATGGGACAGAAATTCAACTCCATTCTCATATGTCATTGTCCAGATTGATTAAGGGATGTTATCATTTATTGACATATTAAGTTAGTTGAGCTTTTTTCCTGACAGCAGAAAAGAAACAGGAGAAATTTGTCCTTCACTATTTTGGATAGTGAAAATCAGTTTATGACACTCAGTTTATACTAGTCTCGAGACAGAGTGTCATTAGTAGACTATTTTCTTATTTCACAGATATAAGATATTCATACCACTTATACATTGCTAGATAGTCCCCTGGTTTTTCTCTGCAGAAATGTTAGAGGGAAGACACAATCAAGTAAGCAGTGAAATCAAAGCATAGATTAAATATGCTGTAGGGAAGATAGCTACTATTCCTCTAAGGTCAGACACAGAAATTACAATGAAAAGGGAAAAATGTTAACATTCTAAAAAATCCAAACCTATAAAAAATTTAATATACTTGCAGATTATTAAAAATAAAAAGCTTTTAAAATATATTTTCCTCATCTTTTATTTAATGAGTATATTTTGTTTCTATAGGGTTTTTTTACCAGCTTGGAAAGAGACCTAATCTGTTTTCCTTTGTGTTAAACAGCAAACTTCAAACTTCATTTCATTGAACCAACCTGGATGTGTCACCACTTCTTGTTTTTCACTATCAGACTTTTATTCCTGTGGGGGAAAAAAAAATCCACAAAAAACACAAACCACGAACCAACAACCAAATAGAAAAGCTCCATAAGTATTCATATCATCTATAGTGAGATTAGTTCTTATTACTCAACTTCTCGTTTTTTTGAAAATGTATTTAAGACCTTGTCATAAAGTTTAATAATTCTCAGTGGCTACAAGGCTACAGTGTTGTCCTTCAGAAATTAAATTAGAGTACATTTAAAAGTTAGATTTTGGCATTTCTGAATGTTTGTATTCTTCTTTGGTATCTAAAATCCAGGTTTTTATTGAATAATGATATGCTTTGTACAGTTTTCTTTATTTGATGCTTTGTATATTTTTCTTTATTTTAGTTTGGTTTTTTTCCGAATTCATATTTATTAATCATATGTTTAGATACAAGTGGATTTTGTTAGTCTGAGAAACAAAAGATTCCAAGTTTAGGCACATTTTTCCTGCAGCAGCAGATGGAAATCATGAAGAAAATGCGTCTCTTGAAGTATGAAACAGAAGACAAATAAGTAACAGCAGAAACTGTATTGAGTGCAACAATGTTTTCCATGAATGCACTTTGCTCATCTGTCTCTGCTTTGACCACAGAGGATTAATTTTTTATGATAAACAAAACCAGTGATTTTCTAGACAAATATAGGTATTTCTCCATTAAGGTATCTTTTGATGCATTATACTTCATCTCCTGTAATCCATCTCTTTTTGTTTTCCAAATAAACACTTCAAAAATAAGATTTCATGCAAGAAATTGATAGTTCACATAAAGTGTTTGCAAATATGTCTATCTGGGTAAAAATTTCTTTGCAAATGTAGTTGTTAATAGCTAATTAGATTTTCTAATAGCACTAGCTACCATCATGGGGATTATGTATGAAAACTCTTCCATCAGCAAAATTAAAGTATAAAGCACTTAGTAGTTTGGTTTGGGTTTTTTTCACTTTAGTACTTCACTGGTTAATTTTTCTCTTACTTTCTAAGATGCAGACACTGGCACTGTCGTTAAGAACATCATATTAACAATTTCTACACTGTAAATAAAGCAGAAAAATGTCAGCCTAGATGGTTTTAGCTGCAGTTAAAAAAATTCAAATTTTCAGCACACCAGACATTTACCAAACAAGCTTGTAAAAGATCATAACAATGAAAGATTTTTACGATAACTCTTGAAAAGAACTTATTAAACACTCTGAGAAGGAAGTCAGAATAAATGTTCCATACTGTCCAGGAAATGGGGTCTGTTTGATCTTTGTTCCATCGTTGTCTACTTGTTTTTAAAAACTATCCAAGCTGTTTTCTATAGCTGTTTGAAATATCCATGCGTCACTGCAACAAGAATGGGAAACACTAAGCCCTGACTTCTGGTCTGATTCCTAGTGAAGCCTGAATCTGCCTTGCATAGAAAATTCAGTTATAAAAACCAGGTGATTTGTAAGGGGTGCATTTTTCAATAGAAAGGTGTGATCCTTCTCCTGCAATACTTTAATATCTCTTTTGGTGCTTTGTTCTTAAAGCCAAGCAGGAATTTTCTCTTTAGTGTATAGAAAATAAGACTTGGTGATGTTCTTTAAAACAAGTGATTGGTCTCTGAGGTTTTTTGATTTCATTTCTTAATGAAAACAACAACCGAAAAATTTCTGGATTGATATGTTCCTGGACTGGATGCTCTTAAATTCAAGAATGAATTTTATGTATGAGGCTTCTTTCAGTTGTCCAGAGTTTGTTAACTTTTTTAATGCTAAATGTAATAAAGCACCAGTGTCATTTTTCCATACTTCATTGCTGGGGAAACATCTATACATTTTACAGTTTCTTGACTTTTCTACTTAGTTCCATGAGCATTTCTGACAGGGTGCTTATTTGCTGAAATAATTGCAGAAAATAAACACAAACATCCTGCATATGGATTCATTTCTTCTTCTGTCATATCCTACATATTCATTATAAATACATTTGATATTATAACATTTCTAAAAACACCAGGTGTTAGAACTACCTATTTAAAAATGTAAGAATTGAGATTTGGGAAATATATTTTCAAATTTAGGGATAAAAAAATTATCTAAAAATATAAGCAGACAGCAGCCTTGAAGTTTAACAGAAGCAGAGATTAAGAAATCATAAAAGGAATATTTTCAAAGTTTCATAATTTCAGGGGTCTGGCACATAACTGAATTTGATCCTTTGTAATGCAAAGAACAGATGTTAGGAAAACTTCTTTCTTCCTCACTTCCTCTGCCTGTAATTTTTCCTCCTTTGTATAATTATCTCACTTATTTATTTCCTGTATAAGGCAGATTTACACCACAGTGCAACTCACCACCCACAGCTAAGGAGAAGTATACTGTCACATGAAAATAAAGAAATGTATCCTGTATCAGCTGCTTTCCTTTGAATGAAAGAAGAAATGTGTTTCCAACCTTTCAGCTTGACAAGTTATGTATAAACCACAGAACACATCCCTGTTTATTTATTTTTAATTCATCAGCCACCAAGATGATTAAATTTACACACACAAATTATATAATGAAAAGCAGAAAAAAAAGTTGATCGAAAAGATGGATGTAATTACTTCAGTGTTCTTTGTAATTGTCTCCAGACAGAACATCTTCATCTCATGCCACTTAGACAAAATATAATGCTTTAGATGTGGAGATAGGCTTATTATTTTCCTTTTCCAGAACAGTTGACAAAACTGTGTGTATGCATTCAGTTCTTTTGGATGAAGTTTGCTGCCACATTTACATGAATGATAGGCTTCTCTTCCTAAATTTTTCTAAATCTGTGAGGCAATAAATGCACTGAATATAAGAATACTGGGTCAGTCCAATGGTCAGTCTTGTCCAATACTTTACAAAGAAATATGACAAGGGGTGCATGATAAGGTGGAAAGCATAACAGAAAGAAGGTGTGTAGAACTATCCTTTGTCCAGGAAAATTTTGTCTGGTGGTTTTTACCAGTATTCTCTTCCAGTAAGTATTCACAGCTTGTAGGTACTAAAGATTTTCTGCAGAAGATTCAGATGGCTTTTCAGTGCTCCCATCTTATAATGAAGAGAATCACTCTTCTCAGAGGCCCGTTTATCTCTATTGATTCCACAGAAATGCTTGGGTGATGAACTTAAGCATAACTAAGTAACTTTCAGTTACCTCTGCATTTCTGGGTGAGCTAATTGATCACTAATCTGCATTTGGAAGCGGTCTGATATCATCTTGTTATAATTGTTTTATTTTCCTTCAGCAGATATCAAAAATAGAGGTGAAAGCTACAAAACATTTTAATAAATTCTTAATTACATTCAAAGATACTGAACAATTACCAACCAAGTATGAATATACTTGGTCTTTTATCATAAATGTTGTGCAAGTTATACTGACAAACAAACAGAAAAAGAGATAAAATCCATTTTGTAAAATCTACGTGACATAGTGATTCTGTGGCACAAGAAACAGCAGAAACTGAAGCACACAGAGTTGGGCTATGCAATATTACCAGATAAAGTTAAAAAATTATGTTTACTTACCTATGGATCTGAGCCTGAAACTGTAAGTCAGAAAGTTGGCTCAGACAGACACTGGGCTCTTGCCCAAGCAGGCATGATGTTTCTTCCTGCACTTCTGTGCTCTGCTATAGACCTGGGAGAAGCTTTCTCAACTTCTCTACACTTGCAGGTCAAATATGATTACATGATACTTTTCTGATGGCTTGGCTGGAATCAATATTAGGGCTGGTTTTAATGATTTTATCACCACCTGGAATAATCTGCAAGAAACATTGTCTCCCCATTTATTTTCATAACTGGTTTTGGATAGATTTTCAAACTAAATTAGTATTCATGTACATTAAATAATATTTTTGTTTTATAACAGAAAAAAAGAACACATTGTTGTGTCTTCATTTTGAATTGCTGCAAAAACATATTTCGGCATAAATACACCAAATTTCAATCATGGAAAGCGATTTTTCAAAAGTCAACTCTGCAAAAATCAGTCAGATGCAACTGCATGTCAGATATATTTTACATGTTTACTGAGAAAATAAATTTAATCTTACCTTAATAGCATGGATAGCATGGTCTTTTCAGTTAAAATTTCCTTTTTTTGTTTTTTTTTTTTAACCTGGTAAAAATATTTAGGCATCTAGAAAATGGGTATTTGAAGACCAGATTATAAAATAATCACTCACAGTCAATAGTTGGTTAGGGTATAGATGGTATTACTAGAGGTAGTATTACTGGAGGTAGTAAGATAGCTCAGAGTAAAATAACAGGACCCAGTTAGATTGCAAAGTTTATAACTACAAATCAACTACACTCCCCTAGTTTTTGTACAACTGTACACACTGTTTCTTCTTGCACAGTGCTCTGGATTGCATTTTGCCTGCAATTTACAATTCCCCAACTTAAGGTTTCCTGATATTTACTAAATCTCCTGTTACAAATGTATTTTGTCACTTGAACTTTTTGAGTGCAAATTTTCTATACGTTTCTTTCTGATTTTTTTTTACTTTGGAAAGACGGAAAATACTAGGGTGATGGCACTCATATCACCAGCTTTTTCTGGTTTTCCCAATGCAGGGATAACCCTCAATTTCATTACACTTCCTAAATCAGTGCATTTTGTAGATCACAGAATTGTGGAGTAATCCAGGCTAGAAGCAACCTTGAAATCATCTAGTGCAAACCCTTGGTCAAAGAAGGTCTGATCAGATTAAGTTACTCAGGACTGTGTTTGGTTAAATCTGTGTTCTGCAAAGAAAGAGAAAGAATTCCTACATTTTCTACTGCACTTCAGATTTTTTTAATGACACCTCCTATGAAGAGAAAATATACTTGGGAGGAGCTACACAGAGCACTGAGGGCAGCTGCTGAAGCTTGGTACATTTAGCTCATTCATGGTATTATAATGTCAGAAATAGCCAGACACATAAACTTTTCAAAGTTTAACCCTCTAGTAGCTCATTTCAGCATCATCACAGTAATTTAAAGTGTCTAAAAGATGAACAATAGAGATGAGCTCAAAACAGGAACAAAGGAAATGAGAACTGTGAGGAAACATCTTCTTGCAAATGACTGAGGCTGTATTCTTAAACACATCTGCTATCAAAGTGGCACAAAACCTTTGAACTCTAAGAAGCCTCATTTCTCCTAAAACAGATCCCATTCCATCAGTGATTAATATCTGCTGTCTCTGATACAGAAAGAAAAGTTGTGACCATATTTTCAAGGACAAGAAAACCATGGTGACCATATATCTTGGTTTCCCCAGATTAACTGTAATTTTATTCAGGCTTGAAAAAACAGAATTAAAGGTTTGGGTTTTTTTGCGGGGGGGCAGTTTGTTTGTTTTTGGGGTTTTTTTCTGAATTTTCAGACAAATGACCACTGTCCATGCGTACTTTGCCTTCATGTGTGCATACAGCTCACTTGACCATGCCCAATAGAGGTCACCAATTCCAGATGTATTAGACTTAATTACCCATGTGCTGCACGCCATGTGTTCCCACATTTCGTCTGGCTATTGTGTGCCCATAAACATCAGAACACTAGGCATAATACAGAATTCTGGTTAAATGACTTGAAAGCAATATTCCTTAAGGCATTTTGACAGTAACTTTTTGTATGGATCTCAGTCCTTCATGTAACAGAGCAGTCAATCTGTTCTTCATATATCAAAGAATCAGAATCATAGAACATGTTGATTTGAAAAGAACCCATCACAATCATCAAGTCCAACTCCCGAGCCTATGCAAGACAACCCAAGAGTCACACCCTGTGTCTGAGAGAATTTGATGAAATGCTTCTTGAACTCTGTCAAACTTGGTGCTGTGACCACTTCCCTGGGGAGCCTGTTCCAGGGCCCTACCACCCTCTGGGTGAAAAACCTTTTGTATCCAATCTTAACCTCCCCTGACACAACTTCATGCCACTTCCTCAAGTCCTGTCACTGGTCATGAGAGTGAAGAGATCAGTACCTGCCCCTCCACTTCCCATAGTGAGGACGATGAGGAACACAATGAGGTCTCTCCTCAGTTAATAATACCCAGATAATTTGCCACTCAAGGTAGACTTTTAAATGCAGCCATGTGATGGCTCAGGAGAATGGCTCAAAACAGAATCAATGTCTCTGTATCCTTGTTTTGAATTTTCAATTTTCTTAGATTTAAGTATTCTCTAAAGCAAATAAATAGGAATCCCTAATATTCTTATGATTCTTTTCTTTCTTGAAATCTTCTTTGGACTTACAGGAACTAGGTTAAAATATGGTTATTTCTACATTAATTTTTGATTAATCTTTTTGGTTATGGTGTGTGGGGTGTTTGGTTTTAAGTTACTGTTCTATTTTATGTAAGCATGAGATAAGTTTTATTTCGTATCATTGAGAGCTTTGGCCTACAACAATTCACATTCAAACTTGAAGTCCTGGACATCAACAGTATAAAATTTCATAGTATCAGTTTTGAATAGTTTTGAGGAGTCAATCTCTCACTACACTTTTTTTCAGAGCACACCTTTATTGAACCTCATCCAAGTAGCACTATATGACCATTGAATGTTTTACCATGGACTGCTTTAAAGGAGCTGGTCTTCAGCAGCTGTTTACCTTCACTCATTTTCAAGTATCAGTGTCTTTGTAATTCCAACAGCATGGTAGCCTGCTCTTCATTTAAATTATTATTTTATGTTATTGTTTTCTATGGGAATTAAGGTTTTCCGGAAGTGTAATAGATAGCACATGGCGTCTTAAAGACAACCAGAGAAACTTCACAAACTGAACTGTGAACAGCCCAAGGGCCATATCTGCAGCAGATCACTCCTAATTCACAAAAGGTTCTTCTAAGAGAAAGCCAGCATGTGTGGTTTGGGTAACAAGGATAACAAGATGCAGACCCATCTCATGTTGCCATGGGAATACTTTTTGCTGTATGTCTAGATCGTGTAGAAGTATTCATGAGTTGTCTCTATAAGTCACATAATTAAAATAGGGATAAATAGAACTAATTGCATGTGTTCTGAAGAAAATTGCTCACCATCTATTATTCTTATAGATAATTTCAGAATATCTGTCAGAAATTACTCTTGGTTTATGGCAAAAAGAGCTTGACATATTTCTTTTAAGACATTTTAAAATAATCTGTTCTCCAAAACAAGAAAGTGCCCGAGAAGGAAAATTATCTCCCAAGAACTCTACAAAGGTCTCTTTTCTTTTGTTTCCCATTCTTCCTTGGTGCAGGAGGCAGCCAACAAAGGAAATGATCAACATGGATTTATGGAGAAAGAATCATGCTTTACAAGCCTGAGAGCCTTCAACAATGAGATGATTGGCCTGCTGAATAGCCAGGGGATACCAGTGAATGCTGCCTATATTGGCTTTTGTAAATTTTTCAACACTGTCCTATCCTTATATACAAATTGACTACGTACGCACCAGATAAGTGGACAGTGGATTTAAAACTGGGTAGACTCCTGAGTTCAAAGGGTAGTGATGAGTGGCATGAAGTCCAGGTTCAGGAAAGTCATTAGTAGTGTGCCTCAGGGAGGGATAGGAGGACAGAAAATAGTTATTAAGTTAACAAAAATAAGTTTGGGTGAATACAGTGAAATTATCCATGAAGTATCTTCCATGAAACCATAGATCCAGTAGGGCAATTCAAACACCGTCTGTGCATGAAGTTTGATGAAAGACATAAGAAATTTATTATTTAGTACTATTACCCTCAGAATTTATTCAAGCAGTTGTAAATAAAGACAGAGTTCAATCCTTTAGGTCCCATTTGATTTGGAGAGAGCATGATCTGAAAAGATAAAACTTGAAATATGTTCTTCAGGACTTACATCCTGCTCTACCGTGTTTTGGCATTTCTCCCTCTTCCTAACCCCCTCACCCTTAAAGGTCAGTCAAGGTTATAGTTTAAATGTTATTGGAATGGGTGAAAAAAAATACTGTGGGACTTGTTGATAGAAGGATTAAAGGAGACTAAATTAAGTCGACAAAAATGAAAATATAATTTAGTCCATATTCCTTGTTTATGTATTTGGCACGTTTTAGCATTCTTTGAGGGATATATAACAGTTATGAGTTAAAAAGTGGAGCCAAGAATAATGTTAATTATACTAAAAGAAAGAGAAAAAATGTGGTCATAGGAAAAATAGGCTACTAAATCTAGATAAACTCACTCAAGAGGAAAGAATGCATACAGGTAGAGGCTATTGAAAAAAAATCCATAGTAGCAGCTAGTGCTTCAGATACAAATTACATGGCAAAGTGTTAATTAGCTGTGACAATGTCTACAGCACACTTGACTGATTGGGTGCAGATACAGGCTGTGAAAGATGATGTCTGGTGGAGAAAATCTTTGACATGTCCTCTCACATGAACTGTTCTGTCAGACAGCTTAGCACTGTTTTTCCTTAGGAATTAAATATCTTACTTTAACCTCTTTAGTATGACTTGACTTACCCCTGTGATAACATCCCGTATTCTGGAATTCCCAGCTCATCCTCTGTGATCTTCAATTACTCTTTTTGCTGTGTGTATAAGATATACATGCTTGGGAAGGGGAATGATGGAGGGTTACTACAGTTGCATGTAACATCATCTATCCTTTGATTGTCTGGAGGTGGAGCATCCCATGTCTACTCATGTTAACTTGTTACTCAGATTTTATGGCTCTGTCCCCTAGATAAACCTCTGCATTAATAAATTTATACATACTTAAGCTCTCTGCTCTGGAGAAAAAAGGTTTCTTGCCTCTTCCATGACTTTTACAATAGATTAATTGCATTTGCGGGGGGGGGCGGGGAGGGAGGGAGGGGGAGGGAAGTGTTGGTAGGGAAGAGTAAGAAGAACATCTTTTCTGGAATTATGCTCAGTACTATTAGGATTAATGCTTTACCTGGCTGAGTATGAAGATGTAGAACTTTTTTCTCCAATTTTTATTTTGTATCTGTTTCTATCTCTCAAGTCACTATCAGATTATTCACTTTAAATAAAAATACAGGACACAATTTGGACTTGCTAAAAAATATTACAAGAATTTTGTAGCTGGGTGTAAGAGACAACATAATGTTATGTGACTCTAACCCTGTACCTCTACTAAAGGTAGTAGGATGATCCCCTCAGTAACAATGATATCAGAGAGGAGATATCTTCAGTGGGGCAGGAATATATTGTTTTAAAACTGATATGAACAAGGGGAAAACTTGAGACAGTGAATAACTTGTGACTACAGTCAGTTGCTTAGCTTCCCTGATTTATCCCAGAAGTTAAGCTGTAAAGTCAATTCATAATCAAACCACAGAATCTTACATCAGCAGACTAACAGTTCTAAATGTTGGTAAAACACAGCTATTTTTTGAAGTTGCCTTGAAATACTCTCTGATTGCTTAGATGTCCTTGGCAAATTAGTGCCTGCAGGAAACAAATGTGTGCTAGGTTGTGGTTTTTTGTTTGCTTCTCATTGTTATAATTACTGTTGCTATTTTTATTAAAAGAAATACTCATGGAAAGAGTGGAAACAGAGAAAAGGAGACAAGAATAGAAGTCTGATTAGTTAGTTAGTTTTGAAGGGATTTCCAGAGAAAGCAAGCTGCTGATCAAACATCATTTTGACCCTGCCGATCACAACAAAAATATTTGTCCAAAGTTAAAAGATTAAAAGATACACGTTGTAATGAATAACATTTTCAAAGTGAAAAAACAAGATTCATCTAGGGTCTTCAAATGTTATGTTTTTATCCTGGTGATATTTATGTCCAGCTAGGCGTGAGATAAAAAAACAAACTGAGAGGATGACTCATATGAATAATCATGAATATCAGATAAAAAAAAGGAGAAGGATGCAGTAAAAAAGAAAATGGATAGAGTCAAATTGTGTTCTGACAGTGATTCATTCAGCATGATGTATTTGTTTAGAAGTCTACAAAACCCTTGCTGGCGTTCTCCATTCTTTTCATATTGTCAATAAAATATCAAAAAAGAATGTTATATCCCAACTATTAAGAGATTGAGTTTCAGAAAATTGTGAGATATATATTCTGAGTGTTTTTTCACCTTTTGCAGCTCTTTAACTGTTTAATAACACATTTCACAATTCATGTTGCGATCAGAGAAACAAATAAATTTCTTTCATCTTTTTGAAAGTAAGGATGAACACAACCACTGCACTCAGGAAACAGAGCAAGAAAGCTCTTGGCAGGCTTAGCCAAGACCTGCAAACAATGATGGGAATGAGCAAAACTGTTACACCTGTTCATCCACTGTAGACAAATACAAAATTTTGGACCAAAATATGTAAGCCTAAATATCTGGGGATATTAGTTTCTTAATACTCTCTCTAAAGTGGTCATAATTACATAAAATTGTTAAATGCCTCTCTTCTTTACCCTGTTTCTGAGGTGAGAACCTTAATCTATAAGACAAAAGCCAGAAGGTGCTGAAACATTTATTTTAAAATGTGGTCCATAAAACTATATCTACCTTCAATTACAAGAGTTAGTACCGTTATCTTAACTATAAATTACTATCCATTAATTGTAGAGAAAATTTTACCAGAGAAAAACTTAATAAATAAATAACTAATAGCATCCTATGCAATCTATTAGCATACTCAGAAATTTTAAGTTACCTTAAGATTTGTTACAATTTAGTTGAAAAATACACCTTTTAATATAGATAACACTTGAGATACTGAAGACATTCAGTTTTGATTGAAGAATGGACGTCCTTTCAGGAATAGTAAAAACCTCTATAGGAGTATTTTTAGTCGCAGACTGGCAGACTCCCAACAGAATCACCTATAGTCTTCTGATACTGCTTCAGAAAACCAAGATATCTTCAGTTTTTGAAAATATTGATTGTGTGTAATGTTATGCAAGTTCAGATGTTATGCAAGTTCAGTGCATAACAGTGCAGCAAAGTGCAGTGGCAAAAAATAGGACTGAAAAACAAAAACTAGCCTTGCTCAAATGCACAGATATAACACAGGACACATAAAGAAAACTGCTTCTCATGGTGCCAACATTTAAATATAGAAGATTAATAAAAAAATTGTTTTCATTTTGTCCACATTTATAATGTATTTTTCAAATTTATTTTTTTAGGATGAATGAGCTATTTTGAACATACATATCTTATATCTAGTTGTCTTTTCTTTAAAAATGTTTTTAAGTTACTTGAGACAATTATTAATTGATAACTTCATATTGTAACATGGAATTTATTTTGCAGAACTATCCTCTAGTTTCTCTGTTTTGAGAGGCTGAAAGCCAAACAGTGTGAAAGACCACTCTGGGTATAAAGGGAGTTTTACACACCATTTTCTGTACATAGTAGTGAGCAAAATATACCTTGCAGAATAAAATATATTGCACTAATCAACAGAAATATGAAACAGTTCTCAAGGTTTACTGATCAGCTGAGATATTGCTTTACTCAGAACAACACTGGCTCTTTGGTCATGCTGTATTTTCGATAATGAATAGTGAATACTCTTCAGTGAATAGTGTCCTATTCATTATGGCCCAATATCAGTCTCAGGTAATTTGCATTTTCAATTTAAATTTAAAAGAGGGGCATCCTTAAAACTTCTTTTTCAATTTCAAATGCTTTTGCCTTTGCTCCAGACTCTCAGTTCAGTGATTACTATATACTGGTCTATTGACAAAATCTTTGTAGACTCATAGAATATTACAAGTTAGATGGGACCCATCAGTCGTGGCCATGCACAAGATTCCCCAAGAATCACATAGTACGTCTGAGTGTATTTTCCAAGCACTTCTTGAACTCTGTCAAGCTTGGTCCTGTGACCACTTCCTTGGGCAGCTTGTCCCAGTGCCCAACCGCACTGTGGGTAAGGAACTTTTTCCTGATATCCAGCCTAAACCTCTCCTCATGCCATTTCCTCGAGTTCTGTCACTGGGCATGAGAATGAAAAGGTTGGTACCTGTTGAAGAGCACAGTGAGGTCTCCCCCCAGTCTCCTCCAGGCTAACAAACCAAGTGACCTCAGGCCATTCTAGGCTCCTCACCAGCCTCTTTAGGAAGATCATCATAGGCATCAAATAAAAAAAGACATGTAGAATTAACTTAATATAATGTAGATAAATTGACAAAATTGACTCAGAGGCCACACTTCAGAAAGTTATAAAAATCCACTCCCTGAACAATTAAGGATTTTTTAAGTTCCAAAATTAAGACAATTTTTTAGTAAATTTTTTGTTTAAGAATCCTAATTGTGTCCAGGTTTGCCTTTAGCTGTGGCTGTCACTCCTTTGATTCATCATACTTCCTTTTCTAGCAGTGCTAGTTCTCCCATAACTACTTCAGCTTCAATTATTTTGCTACAACTCCTGATGAAGTTTTGAAATTACAAAAAAGGCTTTTGAAGGGTAATCTTAACAAATAACTTTCTATAAATAGCTGTTAAAGGAATGATAGTCTCAGATTCAGCTTAATATCTTAGTGTGGGATATACATTCAATATCTGTCTACCCTTCCTCTGTAGGAGTCTCATTTCTCTCATAATGCCATAGTATTATATTTTTATATTATAACAATAGTTTTTATAAACATATATACATATTGCAATTATTCACTAACGCAATATAATATTAGTGAATGATTAAAAATATTTGAACTATAGACAATTTACCAGCTGTATATTCTAGTGTTTCTACATGAAAAAAGAAAAAGGGACTCACAAATAATTTCAAAAAATTTAGACATTCTGAGCTACAAACATTAGACCCAGAGAAATTTGGAATTTTTTTCTAACTCTTTACTAATTGTGTCAGGTCAATAAGTCTGACTGGTTATTAGGCATGTTTTGAAGAACATGAAGTTTATTTAACATAGGATAATTTATCAGTATTAGGACACTTCAGTTTAGTGTGAGAACCTTAATCTATAAGACAAAATATTGTCTTACAGATTGAATAACTGATACACTATTAAGAGTCATGTCTGGGATTATATTCTTTTACCAATCAGTAACTGGTTTTAAGATTTGAAACCACATGCAGCTGCATGGTGTCACCTAATTTCCTAAATAACATAATGACACAGTCTGTTAGTGATAGTAGCACTGCAGCACTAATCTCCAGTCTTTCCTTCACAGCAGCTGTATAAAAAACTGTTGTCCTTTAGTGCAATAATTCCATTACATGTACTTTGGTTGGTAGTTACGTTACTGGATAGGGCAGGATACTATCCAGTCTTGGGATTTGTGCTTCTATCAGAAGTCAGAAACTAATATCTATTTTAAAAGAACCTCAAAAGTCCCTTAAATTTGAATCTGGGGAATCAGTGCCCTTCTCCTTGATCTTTATTTCTTTTCATCTTCTCCCCCAGAAAAAGGTCTAGGATGGAGAATGCTACCATCAGTTAAAGTTATCTCCTCAAAAGAGCATGGGGGAGGAAAGGAAGTAAATACCTATGTTCCTTCTAAATTAGTGGATTATAATAGACAGACTGAAAAATAAAGACAATATAAATTGGTTAAAGCTTGGATGACACATTCCTATTTCAAGTCTGTTGAGAAGCAGACACACAAGTAGCATTCAGAGAAAAGTGCCTTGAAGCTGAAGGTATGAGAGACATCATCTCAAATACTTTTGCTCTTTCAACTTGAATTAAATCCCCTTACAAAACCATACAAGTTTGCCTGTATCAACCACAACTTACGCAACACATTTTTCTACTGATGTGAAAGTTTAGCAAATCAGGTTCACATCCATCCTTGCCCTTTAGCTGTGTGAATGTCTATCCTGATGTTGGTGAACTGCAGAGCTGTTAACAAGTTGCCAAATTTAACTCCTTCACTGTGGTTGAATATTAAGTTTCTTCTCCAGTTCTGGCCTTACCACCCTTCATAATTTTATCTCAAAACATGAGATACCCACTGATTTGTAGAACATTGTATCTGCCAATTTACATTTTAAAGTCAGCTTTTAATTAAGGCCTTTGTAATTCATGGGCACAGGAAAGAGTAAAAAATTATAACACGTTTCATTTTGAAGGAAAATCAGAAGCTAAATACTTAAATACTTCCATTTATTACAAAGTGGGAGTTCAAGACATCTCAATATAGCAAAGAACCCTAGCTATTACTTTTACAAATTACATCAAAAGTCCTGGAGTTTATTACTGTTTGTAGTCTATTTTGTTCTTTTCACATACAGCTCCAGTTCACTCCACCAGTTACTTTCATCCAGCAGCCTTAATCTGCTGTGGGGATTAATGAACAAGACCTGTCACAATGACTTCTCAGGATGCCTGGAGCTTTAAACACTTTTATTTTTAAATAAGTCATGCCATTAAGCAGAATAAAATAAAAGGGATCTGTTGCTGTATTCCATATCCTGAGTCTGTAGACATCTGACAAAGAGATCTCACATGTAACAGTGACTACAGCAAAATAATACTTGATTGTTGCCAGATAGCTGTTCTAGAGAAAAATGTTACCCAGATCAAAATTCTAATATACCTGATAAGCAAATTTTGCTTCAAAATGGCATTATATGTACTGCATTTGCAAGTAAATATTTTATTCTTCTAGCATCAGAAATATATTTGCAGTGTACAAATTTCTTGAGTGAAACAACAGAATAGGAATATTTATTTAATGTGTTGTCACTCTGAGCACTGAAGCAGAGCATGATGGGTTAAAGTAATAAACACACTAGACCTGAATAATGTAACTGATTCCACATTCTAAACAAATTTATATTGTTCCATGCTTCATAAATCAATTCCATCCATTCCCTTTCCAACTCTGAAATCTATTCTTAATTTCAAATGGTGTTTTCTGAATTCTGTATTTCATAACCTTTCCATATAAATTATTCTTTCTCTATGTCCTTCTTGTGTATTACTTACCCTTTATAATTTTCCTAGATTTTTTGCTAGTTGAATTGCTATTCACACAATAGTCTCACAGACCTCTTATTTTTAAATTGTTTAGCAAGAAATAATTGAGAATAATCAATATCGGAGTTTTGAATGTCATTGGTTATTTTTGATTGAATCCATGAAGCACGTAAGGTATTTTGTTCCAGAAGTGAATAAGCTCAACATTTCTGTTTTGGTTCAAATAATTGTGTTTACAAATGTCTATGAATATATTTCATTTAAATGAACTCTCTGAAAGAACAATCTGCTAGCAAAGCCTTGTATGATAATATTCAGTGAAGGGAATGCAGAAAGTTATGACAGAAGAAGAAAAGAATTTTATTTACAATTTTGAACATGCATGCATGGCTGTATTTTCATTATTTTCTCTGTTCCAGTTTCAGCTAATGAAAAGAGATAAACCTCTACACTGAAATTTTTGCTGTAGTTGTAGGAACTACAAGTATGCCAGTCTGTCAGGAATACAAGTTCCCCATTGGCACTTGTCAAATCAGCTTTCAAATATTATAATAATAAAAAATATTATTACCCAATAATATATGCAATAATCACCAATTCAAAGCTCCATTCCAATCTGTGCAAATAGATTCTGAAATATGCAATATCACATCCCAAGGCGATTCTATATTTAGCATAATAAATGTTATAAGAATCCAAGGTCATTAAGAAGAGCCATTTAAATAGCATTAATCCTTGGTTTAAAAGTCATCATAGGTATTTGGAATCCAACTTGTCCTGGTATATTAAATTCTGACCTGAGTTGTTGGAAAAAAGTACAGTGAGCATATATGCTGCAACAAGAATATCTGGATTTTTTTCTCCTCTTCATTGGCACAAAAAAGCTGCTGGAAAACTTACAGATGCACAAATGTGAAAAACCATAGACTGTAGAAAATTAAGTTGGACAGCTGGCATTGACCAAGGGCCTGATCCCAGTGACTACAATGCCAGGTCACTGAGGTAAATGAGAATTATTTGCTGCGGCCTTTTCCTCATTACATAAATTAACAAATAAGTTTCTGTTGCCATCAGCTGATGCCACAATGAGCAGAAAGCTTTGAAACAATTGTGGTTTAGAGGTCCTCAAATTTTCTAGAGGCATGCAGACATGGTAATAAGAAGAGCTGACATGCTTTTCTTATGGGATATACAACATCAGTCTTAATGATTTCTGACACTACAGTCTTTTTATTATGACATTCTTTGTCAGAAAAAGAATAGCAACTGACCAAACAAAATACCCACTTCTATGTCTTTTTTTTTTAAATCTGGTTGAACTGCTCCTCATTGGAAGCATTGGTTAAAAAGTATTTAGGCAACACCTTTCACTGAAGAAGTCAACATTTGTTTCTGAAAAAGTGTTTCAAGAAAGCTGTGGCCCAGCTGGAGGAAATCCAGTGATTAACAACAGGTAAGACCAATAGTCTGAAAATCATGATCATAAGGATAGACAGGAAAAACAGTTACTCTTTAGTCTTAAGAAGGGTATGCAGAAGGAAAATGTAGCAACAGTCATCAAATATGCAAACTATTGCTGCACACAAGGAAAAGAAGGCTTGAAAAATCTGTTCTCCATAGAGATATGGAATACTTGGGACTAAGACTAGCTTAAGTGATTTATATCAGACACTACAAAAAAAAATGAAATATTAAACATTAAAAAAATATTACAAACCTGAATATTGAAAAAAGTAATTTCTGGAAGGTTGTGGATAACCCATTATTAGAGATTTTTATGATCAGATTTGTCAAATAGTGGTAAAGAATAACAAGTGTAGAGGCAGAGGCAAATTTACTCTAAAGAAGAATCTGTCCCTTAAGCAAAACTCTTTTGGGTCATCTGTGAAACAAATACTCTCTCCCCCCTCTCTTTAAATCAGTGCTCACTTTGCTTTAGGTATATAAAGAATTTTTAAAAATCCACCACAACTAGAATTAGGTGTGGAGGAACTTCCTTTCAGTTGAAAGCTCATTTTTATTATTATTTCATTGGATTATGATATATAAGGAGATAGAAATCCACTGTGTATTCTGCTGGAAATATTTTGTGGAATTCAACAGGAAGCTACACTGATGCAGACATTTCAAGTAATTTCTGCTTTTATGTCTACTTATAGGCAGTGAAGGCTGCATGTCTACATGTCTAACTTTACAAGTCTAAAACTGTTGTGAAAGTCCACAACAATCAATTTAAGTTCCTTTCAAATCTTTTGGACAGAGATAATCACTTACACAGGACAATCCATCTTGTTTCAACAAAAATACTTAAAATATCTAAAACAGGCCAGGTCAGTTTTCCTATGCAAACGACCACATATCTCTTTGACTTTTGGGAATTCAAGGACAACAACCTTGTATTTAAGCAGTAAAATCTTAAGATACCTGAATTTTTCTACTCCTATCCCTCCAAGTTGCATCCTGTGTCTCTTTTAACCACTTGTGTCTCTTTAACCACTTCCCCATCCTGTCTTCACCCAGGTGAAATACTTTAATGTCAAAATATGGTTGTACATGGTAAAATGAACAGAATGACACAAGTTGAACAAACAAAAAAATTATGTCTGTATGATATAAATTCTAATACTTTTCTCAGAGGAATGTTTTTTACCATTTGCAGCTGTAACATTTACATCTTTGTGGGGTGCTCACATGATCCACACATGGAGTGATCTAGGTAGCCCCAGCTCCTAAGGCAGGACTGTGACTCTGTGGGGTGTGATGTGCACGGAACCAGTGAGGGGATCTGCTCCAAAGGTACCATGGAAAAGACCTCTCAGACCATTGAGTCTACACTGCCAAATCCACCACTAAACCATATCTCTAAGCACCACATATCTGTGTCTTTAAAATACTTCCATGGATGGTAGCTCTGCCACTTCCCTAGGTGACCTGTTTCTGATGTTTGATAACCTTTTCAGTAAAGATTTTTTTTCCTAATATCCAACTTAAACCTCCAATGGTACAATTTAAGGGTATTTCCTCTTGTCCTGTCACTTGTTACTTGGGAGAAAAGGCCAACTACCACCTCTCTACAACCTTTCAGGCAGTTGTAGAGAGTGATAAGGTCTCCCCTGAATTTCAATTTCTTCAGGCTAAACAATCCCAGTTCTCTCAGCTGCTCCTCAGGAGAATTGCGTTCCAGACCCTTTGCCAGCTTCATTGCCCCTCTCTCCCATGCTCCAGTGCCTCAATGTCCTGCTTGTAACCACGTTACAAAAGGAAGGCCACCATCAGCCAGGTTATCCAGAGAATTAACCAGGAGAAGAGAAATGCTGTTGAATTCAGTAAAAGAAATAGAAATACAGCGGGATCCAGCCTGAAAAGTGGTACAGAAGCAGCATAAAGAGTTGCCAGGTGAGGCAGCAGCCTATGGCTGGCAAGAGGAAACCTTCAAGGACTCACACCAGGGCAGAGAGCATTTGCCACTGGCCAGAGACAGTGAGGAGCTACCTGGCACATGGGGAGTGCTGCGGAAGGTGGGAGGAAGTGATTCTGGGAGTGATTTGTGGGGGCTGGGAGATATGTAACTGTTTATTAATTCTCTCTAATGGTCTGGTAATATGATTTATCTGTTATATTACCAATATTGATCCTGAGTCTATAGATCACTGTGGGTTAATTACATGTCATTAATAAAATAATAAAATGTTTCGATTCCGATTCTGGCCTAAGCTATGTGAATTTACTTGTTTTTTCCTGGTGTCTACCATTCCTGGGGAAGGATGCTTATCAACCAGCTAGGATTAGTAATGAATTATTTGTACACTGGAAATAAAGGAAAACCCTGTTTGTCAGGAAAGGTGAGAACTTTAAAATGTTTCGAATTGTAGATTGGAGTAACTAGAAGTCTCACAAAGTAGCCTGAAAGACTTGGGAAAATCAAAGGAATTACTTCCACATTTCTCTCATCTGTATTTGCAATACTATTTCACTAGATTTTTTTTATTAATATATATTATTAATACCCAAAACTGATGTCAACACACACTACTAATAGAAGTAGAACTTCACTTTCATCTTAGGCATGTATGCTGGTGAGTTTTCTTTTGTATTTCTGGCATCTTTTCATTTCCAGTTTTTAAGATAGCTCCTCTCCAGGGATGACTTTTATTTGATCCTGTTATTCATATTGCTTATCCAGACTTAGGAATCTGGGATGAGGGAAAGGGGAGGAGAAGCACACAAGATATTTTTCTTTCTAAAATGAAAACCAGACCTGTTCAAAGATTTGACTTGTAGTTAAAAAATAAACATACTTTACCACACTACAGAGGAAAAAATTACAATGCTTAAATTGTTATAATGATAATTGTTTTCATTAAAAAAACAAACAAACAAACAAAAAACAAAACCAAAAACCTCAAAGAAACCTCAAAGAAATTAAAACAAGCAGAACAACTGATGCTTTTCCAAACTCTATTTTCCACAGAAAAACAAGTAAATGGTTAAAGGCAGGATTAAGCCCCTTACACATTACAGTTTCTAGCTGTGATAATATATCAGTCATCTATGTAGATTTTATTTATATGTGCATAATCTGCATGCATATTTATACATACACACCCAGAGGTACACACACCCTGGAAATGAAGGCAGAGGAGAAAGACTGCTAAGTTCAGAGCAAGCATGTTCAACAAATAAATGGATAAATAAATAATTCTCAATATTTGTGGAAACTAAAATGGAAAATTGCTGTGCAATGCTTCCCTTACATCATATTTTCCTAGCCCACCTAGAGGTGTTGGTTAAGGAGTGTGGTTAAGGATCATGTAAACTAAATCTTTAGAAAAATCATAATGAAGTCATATTCTAGAAACTTGTTTTACAGTAATTTATTCTTTGTTCAATTTGGCATCATAATGTATCTAAATAATTAGTTCATGTAGCATTGCAGTAAACAAGATTAAAACACAAAAAAGCAGTGACCTGACCCCTGCCTAGTTAAGTAGGTGCTCTAGTTTTGCCACAGCCATGTGTTCTATGCTCATGAATCAGGACCCTGAATTACAAGAGGAACACAAAGATCATGCTGATCTTATCTTAAGGGGGTGTGACTTGTCTCCTAGCTTTCAAAGAAATAACCTTGACATTTCTATGCCAAATACTGTCATTTAATTATTTAATGTTAAGTAACAAACTTCAGTGCTGGAACATTCTCTCGGGTTTTCCTTTCCAAAATACAGCTGAGAAATAATACTAGCATGAAAACTGAAGTTCTTGGAGCAAATTTGGATCTAGACTAAAAGAATGGTATTTCCTATGGTTTGTTGGAAGGGTACGTGAGACACTTTTTTAATGTTCCAGAAACACACAAACACAACTCAGAAGAAAAGGACTGTCTGACACTTTCTCTGATCCTAGGCCTGTGACAGCATAGCTTATAGGCTATCACCAGGATTTATCAATTTTAAAACGTGCTAATAAAGGCACTTAATTTTTGATCAACATGAACTCAGTGATCTTTATTACAATGCTTGCTACATATAAAATACATTTTGTGCCTGGATCTATATGGGGAGCACATACCAAAGTGGTGGTAGATGCCCCATTGCTGGAAACATTGAAGATCAGGCTGGGTGTAGCTCTGAGCAACCTGAGACTGTTGAAGATGCCCCTGGTCATTGCAGAGGGGTTAGGCTAGATAATCTTTAAAGTTCCTTTGTAACCCAAATTATTCTGTGTTTTGATGGTTCTATGATTCTAAACCATTTTAACTGCCATATAGGTTCTGCTATTATTGCTAGCTCTGTAAGCTTAATATATAAATTCTCTGAAACAGCCTTTCCTGTGCTGCACTGCTGTTACAACTCAGACTGGACTTTCAATACTTTCATTTGTTTATTTTCAAAGTTTTTCATGGTTGTCAAATGACAAATCTATAGCACTTGTTCCAAGTTTATCGATAAGTCCTAGCAGCTTGTTTTCAACAAACTACAGAGGAAAATGACAGTCCCCACCTTGGGACAGCTTTATATATATATATATGCATGTGTGATAATGCTATAACACCCTTCCCATTTATGCAGTGACAGCAAAACTTCATGGACTTCACCTGCTGTAGTATAGTGGCTACAACTATATGTAAAGGCAATTTTTTTTTTTACAACAAATGACCATCAGGAAAAAGAGAAAGCAAGTGTTTAGAAGTATTCACACTATGCTTCAGAAAACATTTCATCTTGTGCTAAGAGGAAGCACCAAGTGAAAAAAATTGTCCAGTGTAGGTGGGTTCCAAGTCCTTGTCCAAAGGTGAGCTCCAGAATGTCTTTCAAACATCTAGAAAATCAATCGATGAAGCTACCCTCTAAGTCTTTCAATTTGCCCTCACTAATGTAGTTTATTTCCCCCAAGTTTATCTTAGAGGACAGATTTTAGCTATTGAGTGGCTCTGAGATATTTAAAAGAAACATACTAATCTTACTGGGTAATACTATATATAAATAATATAATATATAAAAAATATATAAATTAGGCCTATAATCACCCAGTACCTATTGGAAGTACATTCTTTGTATAATAACATGCTCTTCAAATCAACACTTTCTTTTGTTTTTTCTGAACACATCATATGACAGCTTTTGTGAAGATCCAACTACAAGCAGAGACTGTTCAAACAGATATAGAGCAAAATTTTCCTGGGCAATGTAATAAACATAATTATAAAAATAAAGCAAATTTAGTAGCATGAGTTTGACGAAATAATTTTAATGTCAAGTAACAAAACTTACATTTCATTATTGACATTTTATTTGTTTAGTTTAACAGATCTCCTTTCTCAGTATTGGTGTGTTCATTTTGGGGTTTTTTTTGAGTAAGGGGATGTTTATCTTTTTCTCTAAAACATGATGGTTTACAATATTTTTTTCTTTGAATTCCTTACTTCATCAGAAGGTTTCCCTGTTCCAATAAATACTCTAGACAACTCAGACCAAACTTTACATTAAAGGTGACCTTATCAACATATCCCTGCTTTCACTTATTTAGTTATAATCAAAACCTGTTCTGACACATGAAAGATGTTCTCATTATGCAAAAAATGTCTGGACTGGCATAATAATTTGAAAGACATCCAACAGCTTCACCCTGTTGCTAACACTGAAATATCTCTTCTCACTACCTTGCTGCTTGATTCTGTGTATTTGAGGTTCAGTGCGAATACCCACAAGGAATTTTATTCCTCCTAATTTTACCAGTTTTATCATCTTACTGATAAATCTGTATCACATCAGTCAACAGATAGTTGCAGTATCTATAATTTTCTACTAATGAAGAATGAGTAAACCCACAAAAGTAAAGATGAAGGGACCTACGCTTCTTGAGAATATAAGGTACTTTTAAAATTCAAACTTTTAATTTTACAGATCAAGTTAAATTTCCATTTTGAGGATCCACAGCCATTTTCTTGGTAGGTCAGTTGAAGTTTTGTGAGGGAGATTTTACTGATTTTCAAATGAGAAGTTATTTAGATCAGCATTTCCAATTTAAAGATGTTCAGACATCTTCAAGGGCATGATTATAATACATTATTCTCCCCTTTCTAAATGAATAGTCTTTTCCAGGAGGCATGTCAATAAACCCTTATGATATCTTTGGTTATGCTTCAGTTGTCTAAACAGTACACATATAACTGTGGGGAAAATATTCTAAAACAATTGGATATCATGATTATTAAGTTTAAATGTGTATTGCCTGTATTTCAGTGAGATAAAATTTGTTGTTGTCTGAATTACAAGGCCAAGACTTTTAGGGAATCAAAACACTTCGAGATCAAACATTGCAAATTTGCACCCAGAGTGTATTTCTTGCTTCATATTATCTCAGTTATAGATACTTATATATATACATATACATATAATCTCAGTTATTAATACTTTAACATATAATTCAACATGAAGAAAAGGAAAAAAACACTCTCACTGAGTTCACAATGACAGTAACTGGCAGCCAGAACTTACATGCTCAAAAGTGATGCCCTACAAATGTGATATACGCCCAAAAGTATGTAGAGATTTGTTGTACTGACAATGATATTGGAAATATATTTTATCCAGCACTAGAAGTTCTTTGGAGAGACATACAACAGTTGTGTTTGTCAGGCACATGACTCCATGCAGTAAGTGCTCAGGGAGTCACTTACCATAAGCTCCCAAAGAGTATTTTTATGGTAATAGAGGAGACTTAAAAAAAAAAATGCAACCAATCAAATAAACCCCCAAAATCTTATCCTTGGGTCCTTATAAGAAATAAATGTATAATCTGTTGTTTACACCAGGGTTAAACTTCATGATTGTGGGTGATATCTAGAGGGCTCATTTACTATGTGCCAAAAAACTAAAGCTGTACAAAACTATTTTCTAGCAGCAGGTTTTACCACTTAGTCTGAGATTTTACTGTGTCAGTGAAAACTCCTGATAGGTTGGACAGAAAACATTTTTTAAATATTCTAAAAACTAGCAGGGAAGAAAGTTTATTTTAATATTTCATTTCAATATGTTATGCAAAGATTTTAAAATAGAAATTAATAAAAATTATAGCAGAAATTAGGCTGCCTCAGGACGTTGAGGAACTCTAGGCTTCTATGAGTTATCCATCATTTTATCTGAACTTTTACAAGTAATAGGTTGGGTATTATTTCTTTGTGGTGGTGTCTGGAATCACCAGCCCAAATAGAAAGTTTGTATCCTTGGGTTTGGAGGGTCTGAACCTCAGGCTGAAGCGTAGCTCGGCGTGGAAGAAGAAAGAGTGACTCTCACGTGGGTTGATGGTAGATGTTTATTGCTCCAGAGAGAGAGCCGGAGAGTATCTCTGGGGTTCAGGTTTCAGCTTTTGTATCAGGAGCATGGGGAGGGGCAAGGGTAAGCCATAACCAATACCAGGTAAGGAGGGAGTGACCAAGACAGAAGGACAATACACAGGACCTCTGATATGTGATACAGGGTTGAGATACCACAGGCTTTGCCATTCATGTTAGCCCTTCCCACCCAGAATGTTTCAGGTTTCTGGACAGGACACAGAATGGTTGACACACCCACCACCAGGGAAAAACCAAAAGGGTCAGTATGGCAGGGAGTAATTTAGACTGCACTATTATTAATTAAATGCGCCGCAACATTTCTTGAAATTGAAATATTTCCTAAAACCACATTTTTCACCCCCCAAAAAAGAAATAAAAAGAAAAAAAGAATGCAAATATTTTAAAAAAAAAAGATAGAAAGTGTTTTGGTGTTTTTCCTCTTTTTTTAATATGTACAGTTGCATTGTACAAAAGTCTGAAATATATAGACCAAGGTTGTGCACTAAATTATTTTAAAATTGCCCTTTGTTGAACTAAGGAACCTAATTGTACATATAGTCATACCAATATACTTACTAATCTGCCTCACCTTTATCATTTGAAGCAGTAAGTTTCCCTGGAAGTGTTAAAGACTGAAATGTACAATATAATTATAGATATATACCACATATGGCAAGAGGCAACACCTGGCAAGTTAGGCATAAGGATCTCCTGGTACTTCCCAGGCCAAAATGCATCTTGTTATGACTAACATTTAATTTGGATAGTCATTATTATTTTAAAAATAATTTTGAGATCTTATTATCAAAAACAACCATCCTAGAACACATTGTTACCAATAGCAACTTACAATTTACTTTTTAAGGAATTCCAGGAATTTGTGATGTGAAATGGAGCCACAGACCTTACCACAAGACCCATATATCTATCATTCTAAAGCTTGACTAAACACTTGGCTTAAAAACTAGGAAAAAGTTTACAGTCTATGAAAACAGGAGGGTTAACTCAGAAAATAAAATAGGCCAGTTTATTTTGACATATAGAAACATTCCACACATCAGCTCTGTCAGCCTTCATTTGTTTTACTTCTTGGATGAAACCTCTGTTTGCAATGTTTTCTTTTTAAATAATCCTTTTAAGGCCCTATATGAAAAGAAACTAATTTTAAAAATATAAAAGATTTGTAGACAGCATAAGCTACATTATTTCAGCCAGAAATCTGGTCAGAAAGAATTAATTTATTTGGTAAAAACACTTATGGTACAAAAGTAACAGGGGAAAAAAAAAAAAAAAAAAAAAAAAAAAAAAAAAGAAAGTAAAAACATAACCAAACCAAAAATTTTCAGTGATGATAGAACTTCTCCTGGCAAGAGTTTTTAAGCCCCCCTACCTGATATGGGTCATACAGTTGAACATTGGTCCTTGTCTTCTCCAGAAACCCAACCACTAGGCTATGCTCTTGCTCTTCAAATACGTAGTTAGATATTCATTAAATGCAAAAGAGCAAGTCTGACAACTACCTACCTAGTAACTGAGGCTCTCAGCGATGATTCAAATCATCCAGGCTCAATGTGCAGCTCCAATGAGTATTTATGTTATTACACTGTGTTGAACAATTCCTGCAGAATAAGCTACTACAATGAGAAAATGCTCCATAGCCTGATCATCAAAGCAAATAGCTTTGCTGCACAGAGCATGTCCATTTGATGGACATCCACTGAAAAAAATCACATAGTCTGCAACAGATCTTCATATATTTCACCTGAAATCAAGTCCTATCTGAGATGTATTTAAAAGGAAAGGACCCATTTTATATTCATATCTTAACTTTAGGGGTCAATATTTTTTATATGTTGCTTGATCTAAAAATGTGCTGAACATTCTGAGTCTGTTCAATAAATCTTAGGGGTGGGCCTATGTTACTTTTCATGATGGATATTACTGAAGGCCATCAGAAGTATTCTCTGATAGGCTGGTTAGACTAACAGATTTTTCAGTCATATTTTTGTTAAACAGAGAAAAAGAAACAGACAAAAGACCCCCCAAAACCCCAACTTACATCTTTAAGGAATGACAGCTGTAGAAGTACATTGCTTCTGTAAGAAATTATTTTTGTGAGGTTTATATTCTACTCATACAGTTTTCTGTAGGACTGTTAGTAAATGCAGGGTATTCTTCATAGGGTCATAAAATTGTTTGGGTTGAAACAGAGCTTTAAGGTCATTGAGTCCAACCATTAACCCAGCACTATCAAGTCCACAACTAAACCAGGTCCCTAAATGCCACATTTACATGTTGTTTAAATGCCTCCAGGGATGGTGACTCAACCACTTTCCTGGACTGCCTGTTCCAGTGCTTGATAAGTGTTTAAGTGAGGAAATTTTTCCTAATATCCAATGTGAACCTCCCCTGGTGCAACCTGAGACCATTCCCTCATTTTGTTATTTGCTACATGGAAGAAGGTAATCAGGCTATGCATACTTGAAAGGAAGTATGTCAGTAGATAAAGCCAGCAGACAGCTAAAGAAGCAAGTTTTGATCTTGTCAGCAGCCAAAAGTTAGTTCAGAACCATGGGAATATCACACCTGACAACTGAAGTTAGGAATTCCTTTTTTTTCTTCCTACTGTGTTGATGTTAATACACTATCTCACAAAATGAATGAGATTGAGTGCTGGCAAGCGTTAGAGCTCACATACTCCATCCCAACCAGACACAGTATTAAAAATGTTATTATTTACTTATCAAGTATAATATATGTGATATCTTGTTTTCAGTAGCTCAGAAATTTGTTAGAAGTATAGTTTCTTTCACGGATAAAGGACTGAGCCCAAGGTCAGGAATGCAGGGAGGGTACAAATCAATTTCTAAGTTTAGCAGTAGTCTGCAGACATCTACATGGTATCCAGAACAATGTCAGACACCTTTGGGTAACCAGTGAAGGTTACAGTCAAGTGAAGACAGTCCATCAGATGTATAATAGAACAGTGACTTTCTGGATTGGCAAAATCCCTTGGGCTCAATACCTTGACATCTGCAGGGCATTTAAGGATGACCCTCCAGCTATAAAATTACCATAAGCAATGGAGATCTAGACAATAAAGTCAATGCCAAAGTGAGAGCAATGCAGTTCCCCTAGGGTTCACCATGACCCCAAATTAATTATCTGCAAACAGATATTTTGATATACCTGAATGTCCCTAAAAAGTTCTCATAGCTCCTCAAGAGGTCATAAACTGAATTCATCTTGGCATTGACTAAATCCCAGATAGGTTTACTAGGCAAAAACCTGACATGGGAAGAAATGAAAAGAAATGGGCTGAACCATCAGGTGATGTGAGAAATGGATACCAGCAAGAAAGTTGGAAATAAGCAGAGTAGACTCAGAGTGGAAAAAAACCAGATTAGATCAGTGAAAAGTAGAGAGATCAAAGGGACTGTTTGTGAGTAAAGAACTGTAGCCTAAGGGATAAAGAAAGGGATTAAATTTCAAATAAAAACAGGTAGCACAGATGAGGCTGGTGGTATGGTGACGAACTAAAAGTTCTAGCAGAGTGATTGAAAGTATAGCACATGTATCAGTAAACCTTGGAAGGTGGAGTGTGAAATGGCATCCTAAGTTGAAATTCTTTGTACATATTTTCTATTTTATATTTTTTCAGCGAAGATCTATGAAATATGTTTGGCAAATTTTTAGTGCAGTGTTGGCATGTACATAGCGGATTACCTGCTGCCATCCCATACTCCATTACATGGAGTGTCAGAGGTCTGTGACATCCATCCAAAGCTGTCAGATATTGTGTGACGAGCTTTCTGCTTTATGAGTTTGCCTTTTTTTAAAAATGGAAATTTTAAACAAAACCTTCCTCCTGTCCCATCTCCTCAAAACACTATGAAGCTCCAAAACTAAGTCAGAATATCTGCATTTTGATTTTTCATTTTCTTTATGTAAGTATAAGCAATTAATTTGAGCTGAACTTCTCACAGGTGGTTGGTTACTTGTTTTCTAGTCCTCATCATGCAGATGAATTTACAGGCACCTAGAAGCCATACAATATTTTGAAGTACTCCACATCTTCTGAAAGACAAATATCAATCTCCTTATCTGATTTAGTGTTTTATTTGGTACACTGCTCCTTACCTTCTTCTCTTTGTCTCAGTTCATGAAGAGTGAAAGTGTCCTCCTTGCTAAAGAGTACTGTGAAAATGCATCCATACTTTAAGGACCTTCGTCTGTGATGTATGAAGGAGTTTCATGGTTTGTTAAAAATCAGGAGGTGCTTCTGGTACCCAGGAGCATTCACTGGAGACTGTTCATGCCACATCACCTGCAGTGATATCTGGTGAGTGTATCATCCACAAGGCTTGTGTGAATCAAGCATAGAGCAGCTCCAGCAGGGCTTGTGTGGCCCCCACGTACCTGCCATGATTACCCTTACCTGTGTGACCTTGCAGAGATGAGTGGCAAAACACAGATTAGGGGAAGTTGGGGAAAAGCCGTAACATCCCCTTGCTCTTGTCAGAGTGATGTTAATGCCACCTCAGGGGCTGAAAGGCAGGAACCATCCAGGTGGGTCTGACAATTGCTGTGTGGGACCAGGAAGCTCTGAAATCACTCAAGACTGTTTTAGGATGGATACAGCAGCGATGACTGCCACAGGAGAAGAAGTGAGCAATTCTGCCTTTGGAACAGGTTTTGTAGCAAATATGCAGTGAGTAAAATTTGAGTCTGTATATTCAGCATGAAGGGAAAAACAAATAAAAATTGAACACTTTTCATTAATTGAGCAGTATCCCCATATCCATCTGTGCCTTAATGAAGATGGTTCCTATACAAAAATAGCATGTGATGGTGTAATTAAAAACTGCAGTGAGTGCATAATGGTTGACAAGAAGCGAAGATTTGTATACACAACACAAGTTCTCAGTCTCACACACATACACATATATATGTGCATTTTTCTGTTATGATATTTCCCCTGCTCATAAATTTAATCCAGGATTTTAGACTCTGGTTGAGACTTGTCTGATCAGATAGGTTTATCTCTATCTGTCACACAGACATCTAAATGTAAACTTGCCGCTTATACAATTCCTAATTAGCGGAGAGAGAGAGAGGCCCTTGATGCAATCCACAGTCTGATCTAGATACATATTTCAGGGAAAGCACCCTAAAACTACTTAATTCCATAGCTTTGACTATAAAACAGTCTTCAAACATAAGCAATGTAGACTTCTCAGATTAGATAACATGAATCTCATGCTAAATGTTTACTTTGTGCCACAAATTCTTACCAATAAAAACATGCATTGTAAAATAGATGACAGGTAATATTGTAGCAAGAAAGAAATACACACCATAATAAATCTGTCTAGGCTAACCATCTAAAATTTTTTCCTACTTCAGTGAAAAAATACTTAGAGTTAAGTAAATAAAGAGAAACTGTATAATTAGATTTTGAAATATATATTATGCTTTCATAAACTGTAACAGTGAAAAAAGAAAAACCTACATTGAAGTGAAAGTAACAATTGAAATAATTAGTCATTGGTTAGTAGGATGTTGAAAAACAACACACAGAGAAAAAGTACATTTCCAACATGCAATTATCTAGTTAGTCAGAACAACTCATTACTTTCCCCCAAATCAATATTACAAATGCTCAATATTTTCTTCTGTAAACTGAAATTAGATATCAGTCAGATGTAAGTACCAAGCAGAAATGATTTGTAGCTCTAAAAATTATGCCTGCTCAAAATCTGATTGTGAAATTGATTGTAAGCATAGAATTTGACATTTTACCAGTTATATCACATTACTGCCTGTGCCAGTAAGAGTTCCTGGCATATGGTGTAATATAGGCAAACTATATGTGAAGTGACAACATGAGCAAGTTATGTCTGACTTCTACAAATGTTGCTATAATTTTTAATTCCAGACATGATGATGGAAGGAAAAATCAAAGCATTTTCCATTTTAATTTAAATTGTTGATGATGACATAATGCATGACTTGGCTACTTTTAATACCCTTGCTAGTGTTCAAAAATGTATGTAGCGTGCATGAAGACTAATAGGTCTTACTCTGTTTATTACTTAATTCATAAATAGTACAGCAAGATTTTGGGGAAGGTGATGGACATTCTGGCCCAATCTAAAATGAAATGTTTTCCTTCTCTTTTCTCTGATTTAAAGACGAAACATAGTAATAAAACAAAGAAACTTATATAGCATTTAGCAGAAACAATAGTGGTTGGAGTGCCGATCTACTGGAAAATTAACTATGAACCTGTGTTCTGTGTGGTCTCTTTAAAGTTTCACATGGAAAATAAAGCTTTTATCATATTGTTGTGTTCATTATAACTATGTAGCAGAGTATCTGAGGCATTGTTACGACAGACGAATAAACTTCTAACACTGAGGGTGTTGTTTCATGTTTAAAACTAATTAGGCAATCTATACGTTGATTATAAAATGTTTAAAGCTGGCATGGATGCTTAAGAATGCAATCAGACAGGTGTTGTCCTCTGAAAACTAGAGGTGTAAATTATTGTCTCAGTGGCTATGAATGCAACCCATTAAGATTTAAAGAGGCTGATACAAGAAAGTTAACTAATGGAACATTTTAGTTCCTATTTATTTTTGGCATCTATTACATCACTATACATTTTCTTTTAAAGTGCTAATGTTTGTTAGCTAGTTATTTGCATGCCATTTTATGTGGCGGTCAGTATGAAATTTCCATTTGACATACTTAATGAACAAACACATACTTAATATACTGTAGTTTTGAAGGAGCTGTGTCCCGTCTGGAACGATACAGCTTCACAGGGAAATTGGTCATTGAGAAGATGATGTTTGAGCACTAGATGCATCCTGTAGTGGAAAAACTGTCATTGATGTCAGAGTGTTGTGTGAGGTCCATTGGTCTGGATTAAGGCACTGACTGTAAAGGGCCTTACCCTGGTGCTGATTTCCTTGGGATCCATGCAGCACTATCGTGGTTACCTTTCACAGGCGCCTTGGGACTGATGACATTGCTGTGACTGCCTGACTGTATCTCTTTGTTTCTGTTTTCTAAATATAGGGCTAATTTTACTTGTATCTAAGGAACTCACACACATAGCAACTGAGTAGTTTCAGATGTGTCTGGATTTAGTCTTCCAACTATATTATAGTGTATTTTCAAACAGGCTATCACTCAACATACCACACAAAATTATTTGAATTATCTCAACAGTATCCCTCTGAAGTTTGTTTATCTTGAATTTGCTATTGTCCAGCTCCTGCATTATTTAGTTGAACACCAAGAAAATGTTTCAATCTCAGAATCTCAATTTCCTTACACCTCTGCTTCTCTCACACCCCTATCTGCATCTGGCTTACTAATTGGTTCTATTCTAAAGGGCCTTTTTTGAAGACTGGGAGGGATTTTTCTCCACTGCTCAGACAAGTCCCTTTTACTTATTCTCTTTTCCATTTTCCCAACAAAAACCTCAATGCAGATAATATAGGTGAAAATATCTTGGGAAAAAAAAAAAAAAGAAAAAAAAAAAAAAGGACACAAACCCGCAATTGTTGTATTATTGTATTATATTGTGTTATTTTCATGCAGTGGTTCAGGTGTTTCATGACTCACTGTGCTCTGGAGACAAGCCCAAAAAGATAGAAAAAAAGATGAAAAAAATAACTACATTTTAAACACCTCTAAGAATAATTGAGATTCACTTTTCCCACCCTTTCTCCAAGCATGTCTATTTACTTACTTAATATTCATTTAGTTTTTGGAACAAAGGTGACAAAAATCAACCGTATCAGCAGAATTTGAAACATCCTTGGTAAGACAATGGCCTATGACTGTTCTGAGACACATGAGGAACAGATTTCACAATCATTTTCACTTTCATTTATCAGTATTGAAAGGCAAAGCTTCCATCATAACTTTTGTGCTGTTTTTTATATCAGTAAGTATAATCCATATAGTCTTTTAGAGAGAACTGAGGTCCATGATAAGGAAAAAAAAAATAGGTGAAAAGGTTGTTGTTGTTAGACATATGAACACCTTCAGACTGTATAGAAAAAAGGTATTCAAAAAATTCATATGACGTTGCTGGTTTGACAACCAAGAGAGCTGAAGGCACTAGAAATAAGATTAAAACTAATTGGTTGTGTGAACTATAGTCGTCAGTCTTCAACCTATTTATAACTTGCAGTCAACATTCCTCCAAAATAAGTATTCAAAACAAATATGCTTGATTGATAAATAATTATGGTTTCTAGTATTAAACAGAAATTTGAAATCAAGTTATTTGATTTATTATTTCTACTTGTAAGCCCCATCTCACCTGATGGTTTTAAACTGGAACCACATTGAAGTATCAGAGAAGACTGACATCCACAGACATAGAGAGAAGGTAAAAAGCTGAGAAAAGCTGTGAAGTAGTTAAAAAGAGGTTACAAATTATCAAGACTGACTAAAAGCAATAATGTAAAAGACAAAAGAAACCACAGAGCACTGAAGACTGTAAATTCTGTAAAAGACAATTTAGAGCTTCTCTTACTAATTTACAGGAACAGACATATTATTTTTCATTGCATAAATTTTCTATCTGAAACTATGTATTAAATATTTTTAGTTTTCTGTGCTAATTGTTCTACTGGAATGCAACATTATTTTCAGAGTGACACACATGTTTATAAAATACTGAATCCTTACCTAATTGAAAATGAAATAAAAGGCAGGTAAACATTGCTTCAAAGCACATTGTGAATAATTTGATAAATGTACTAAATAAATTGTATTTTAACAATTAATGTTGTGCCATAAGGATAGTACTCTCCAATTCAGTCACACTGTCGAGATTCCCAAATGAGGCACTTGGTTCCCACCCTTCCCCTTCCAACTCCAAGCTTGGAGTTGGGAATTGGAGGCACTAAAGTGAAACTTTTAGATTGATAAGAACAATGTAGAAACACAATAAGAAAATGGACAGTAACAGCAACAATATTAATAACAACTTATGGGATAAAAAGAATATATACAGAAGTAAAAAAATACAAGACTCTTTAATTTTTTTTCTTTAATCAAGAATGGCCTAA
>VXBN01009386.1:137696-167350 GCA_013397395.1 Sinosuthora webbiana | reverse complement strand
TTTTTTTTTTTTTTATGTTTTTGTTAGTTTACTTGTTTTGGTTTTTATGGTGGTTTGTTTCATTTTGTTTTTATTTTCTCAAAAGTATTTCAGCCAGTTTATTTAACTATAGTGGTATTTTCTGACTTTTCCTTCTGATGAACTTTAAATTTTGGGGAGGGAAAAAGTAAGAAAAAAATAGATAATACTTGTCACTAAAATTGAGATATGTTTTACATATCCTCCCCCCAAAAAGGAATTGAAGGGGCAATCTGTATCTTAACTTGGTATAAAGGAAAATCACTATCTAAACTACCAATCTGAATCATTTAAAAAAAAAAATTCAAACAAATTTTTTGTTAAAAAGCTCTGCTAGATCTACTAGCTCCAATGGAGATAGTAGAAAGAATTTTCGTAATATATTGGAGAAATGACAGTTCTTGTTTTTTTATATGCCAGTTTAAATGAGATAATTATTATTTTAGATATGCTATGTCTCTGATACATGTGACTCATGTTGACTTCATATCAAAACTGCATTCAAATATCAAATATTTCTCATTTAGCTTCATTTTCTGCAAGTCTGGATATATTTATTCAAAACACTGGGATGTAGGCACAGGGTATACTGGTATGAAAAGTTCAGGGAATTGAAGCTGACTTCATTCCTACAAGGCAGGATGGAAAGTGTTGGGTTGTCACTGACTTGACTGGCACAGAGACTTGCAATGATATTTCAATAGACATTGTAACTTCTTCCTTGCACTTTAACACCAGCGTGCCACACACCGTGATGGAGTCCCAGCTCATTAGATAAATCCACTGGCAGTAAAAGTTAGAAAATACTTGTAGGATACTTCTTGTGTAATATAACTGGATTGAAAAAGAAAACATAGTTATATGAAGTGCTAAAGAATGCCCCAGCAATCAGATGCAAAATGTTTCAGTGAATAACCTTTGTTCTGGAAAAATTTCTAAGCATCAATACAAAGCCACAGCATAATGTAGTACCCATACAAGAAGTTTTATATGCAAGTCTGTATGCATATAAAGAAGTTTATCTGGAATTCTAGACTTTTTAAAACAAGATTGCAGGCCTGGGATCTAATTTGACTTTTATGGACATCACATCACATTTGACCATTTTACAAGGAATAAGATTTCTGTGAGAGAAATGTCTAACAGTTCACAGGTAAACCATGGCTGATTTTGAACTGTGTAGACCTCAACTTTACAGGAGAAAGAGACAAAATTTCAAGAAACTATGTCTGACACACCCATCAACAACGTCTGAGTCCAATGCTGTTGACAAGTCAGTAAACTAAGACTGTAGTTTGTCTCTGAGAACTGTTCTGGCAGATTCTAGATCCTGACAGTTTTCCCCCAGCATGCTTTGGTCTATACTCAAACAACTCTGATAATTAATCTACCAGGTACATGCAATGCTTACAAGTAGATGTTATATGGGAAGGACCATACTTGAGCTCGAACATCCATAGGGTTTTTTCCTATGTATGCATTAATCAAGAAATAAATGAGGTAAGAGCTCCGTATTTGGCAAATAGAAACAAAAGACCAGAAGGGCATGACTTCTGTTTTTCTGTCCCATATGTAATCTCACACACTGAGCTTCCCAATACACCCTCTTCTGCAGAGCCCCAAGCACAGTTCATTCAAGCCATTATTTACAAGAGATGTTTAGACTTCAATAATCTATTTATGTGCTCTTGATGACTTAATTTTTAGCTTTCATATTTTCCAGATTCTGTACTGCCTTCGTGTGTGACTCTGAACTTCATATAAAGTGTCAGCAAATTCTCTTCACCGTTGAGTTAGACAAAGCAATCCTTTTCCAGCTTGAGAACCAAGTACATCTAAAGCTTCAGATTTAGGCTTAAGAAGTATAAACAGCAGTGAATTGAGGAGAGCAATCTGGGAGGATGGGACTTCATAACCTGAAGCTGTAATCAGACAATTGGCCCCAGTATGTAAATGGACAAAAACTTATGAAAGTGTGAAAACAAGTGACAGGTCTATCTTGTCTCCATTTTGGGTCCATCTTGGGTCCATCTTGGGCAGAGCCCCAGCCAGGCTTTTGTGCTGCCCAAGGTGTATCCTTTGAAGGCTTTTAATAAATACCTACTTTATTCCTTTAACTCTGTCTAGCCTCTGTTCCAGGTAGCCTCTCTAGGCATCACTCGACAAACTTGGATAATGCCATAAAAAGTAGATCTCTTAAATTTTCAAACAACATGAAGAGAAACATGTCAAACAAGCTGGAGATGACATTAGAATTCAAAATGAAGAATGAAAGATGAAGAAAAGGTATGACTAAATTTGTTTGGCACAGACACAGGAGCTGGGTGAAACTGCAGGAAGAAAGATTCAGACTAATAAGTGTTTATGAAGGTAAAGTTAGTGACAGGATGAAAAGGGTTGTCTCAGGAGGACACCTGTCTCAGGTGGACTGAAGAATCACTGGATTCTTCTGAAATATAAAGACTGACAGAAGGAAAATTGATCTGCCTACAGAAGGTCTTTCCAGACCTATTTTTCTTCTTTGTGATTCTTACTTTGTACAGATGTAGTACCAGTCACCAAACACACAAATGTGTAAGTGCTGCAATAGAAAATGGCTGTGTCACTGCCAGGGGCCTTGTTGCCTGGGAAGAGGCAACCTGGTCATTTCTCTTCTGTGCTCATTGCAGAAGGAGTGGAAGGTCATGTACATGCACAGTCATTTCTTAGGATTATTGTGGTCCTAAAAAAGTACCCAAAAACATACATCTCTAATTCCTGCTTCTCATATATCCTTTGTATGAATGGAACATTTCTGGCTTTGTAAAAGCAGTATAAAACAAATTTTAAGACTAAAATAGATCTTTAGTATCCATACTATCCCATAGCAATCTTGGAAATCTGTCTAAAAGTCATTGGGATTGAAGCAGCAAGTTGAGATTGTTTTCTTTCAGAACTGGCAGGACAGGGTCAATATGTTTGTGTGAATGAACAGGCAACCGTCCAGAAAGGATGTGTATGTTGGTACATATGCCAACAACAGCAAAGACTAAAAAGAGTATCAAGATTATGTGAGCTCTCCCCACCCATCACTGTGTACTGAGCTTTGGCCTGTGCAGAAAGGCTGATCTTAGCCAAGCATCCCCCTCATTAATATTTTTCCTCATCTGTGCTGTCGCCATGTGTCTCTGGTTCCACAGCTCAGTGCATTCACTGAAGTGTACATCACACAGGTGTCTGACACTGAAATACAGCTCAAACAAGCGAGTCCACTTAATGGGCCAGGATGTGGATAAGGATGGCACAAAAATCTAAGCGTTCAAGGAGCTGGTGGCCTGATGAAATGTCAGAGTGCATAAAACAGAGGCCAGCTATGGGCAGCAGTGTTGTTAAGCTGGTGGACCCAGGCATACGTAATGGGCACGGGGACAAATATAGTTTCTGAGTGTGGATTGGCTGCTGTTTTTGCCAAAATGTGAAAAATATTTAAATGCAGGTAATGAAATCTATGTGTCCATTGCATGGACTCTTGTAGTTTACCAAAACATGGACTCTTGTAGTTTAACAAAAACACTTGAGCTACACCTCTGGCTACCAAAGGTAGAGAAGATACAAGAAAGGATGCCCAGCAAAGTTTACAGGATGTGTCTTAATTATTTTTGAACTTTACCTTAATGTGAAAAAAACTATAATTTTAGTAATATTTTAAATGTACCTAAATGCAAAAAAAAGCATATTTGGTTTTTATTTTTAATTAGGAGAGATGTAAAACTAAATTTAATTATAATGTCACCGTCTAGTAAAATATTTTAATATGGGATTCCAAGAAAAACACAAATTAAGAGTTATATTTTTCTATGCTATGAAAGTTGGATCGCTTCAACATAAGTTAATCTAATTTATGAGTATTAATCTAATGTAATATTCATAAACCAAATTATTTTATAAAGAAATACATTAAAGAATAAATCTATTGACTTCACTGGCATCAGTGGTGATCATGCTGAGTTCACCAGGATCGTTCACCTCAAATTGTCTTAAATATTCAAACTTTTAACTACAGTTCAGTGTAGTAACTAGTGTTCAGAAAATTCCAAATATATATCCTTTGGAGGAATTTATAGCCTAAAATCCACCCTACTCATTTAGCCATTCACTGCTACAAAATAAGCAGTTTTTCAGTCATAAAACTAACTGGTCAAAGAATGTTTGAACAATGAGAACTGATTGTCCTTGAAACTTCTCAGTCATGTAATTTAGTCTTGCTATTAAACATCTCATCTTTCTGGAACTGTGTTAATCTATGGCATAAATGGGGGATAAACATAAAAAGTGATTACCTATTGATATTGTTGAAGAATCAGTGTTATTATTATCAAGAGATTTAAATGTGCCTGAGCAATATCTTTAAATTGTATTTAAACTGTATAGAAAAATTAGGATAGTGGGGATTTTTTTTCCAATGTAGAAGGATGTCTAACACTGATTCTCTGTCCTTCTCTTTTAATGGAAATCTTTTTGCTTTTGTATAGCCAGTCTTTTCTATTATATGACTAAACATGACAGAAAGAAAGAAAAAAGTGGGAAAAAAGAGGGGAAGGGAATCATAAAGTAGTAAAAAGGCTTTCAGCTGGCTGGTCACTAATAGAGTTGAAGTTCTAAATATGTGTTTACAACCAATATTATATTCAAAATATTTTTATTTCTTTAAAAATATGTATATGCCACTTTTACATATATTCACATACCACAGATATTAAAAGGCTTAACGACCCCTCTCCTTTCCAGTTCACAGGAATCCTTTTGAATTCAAAGGCAGTACAGTACAGGACATTAAAGGTGTGTAGCACCAGGACTTAATGTGCGACACCTTTATCTTACCTGTCGTTGAAATATTTAAACAGTGTAAAAATTCTTTCAGGGCTTAGATAGTTTTCTACAAAATATATAAGTTGAATTTTCAGCATATGAGGATCACATATTTGTTGCCATTTACTGTGCTGTGTGTGTTGTTCCCGGCTCTTTTCACTATGTGGTACCTTGAAATGAATGGAACAATCAGCCCTCTGGAGTTAAAAGAGGAGCACAAAGGAAAATGAGAGAGGAAATAATGAAGATCAGGTTCACTAGCCATGTATTGTATAACAGCTGTCAAAATGAAATAAAAGTCATCAGACTGATCATATTAGGGGGAGATCATCTCTAACCATCAGTGTCAATGCAATATCTGAGGAGAAGGTGCAAAAGTTAAGCAATGAGAATTTTCTAAGAATGCACTGGTCCTTGCAATGTAGTAGTGTAATGCATATAATTTATATGAACTATCATCCCTGTACTCTCTTGACCTCAGAGCAACTGTATATTCAGCCACCTCTATTCAGACTCAATTATAAAACTACTAGAGGGAATGAAACAGGAGTATACTTTTCATCAGAATTCCAGATGTACCATGCTGGTTGAACTTCATAACAGATTAAGTTTCATTCTTTTTATTTACCTACAGATTTAAAGTACTTACAGACTTCTTATTTCCACAATCCTGAAAGTTTCAAAATCTTTAATGGAAAATTTTGTGATTTTATCACTCATCTATGATAAGATTCACAGATGAACATTAGATGTATGAACAGACTGCATGACCAGAGAGGGGAAAAATCCCACAAGTCTTTAACAGATGAAGCCACATTTTTAAATTGGGATTTCATTTTGAAAACTTGCCATGAATACCACCTACTTGGTTATTATTAGTTAAACACTGGTTGATCCTGGACTGTCAAAATGCCATTCAGTCCTCATTTCCTGTTAGGATTTCAGCATTTGGGCAGGAGGAGGCAGCTCAAAAAGTCCCTTATGAAGATGAATTTCATAAAGTACTAAGGCTATACTTCTGTGAGCACCTGCAAACATCTGAAAGTTATGAGAAGTTTTGGATCCTGCTCATATGTGACTCCTCCACCTCAGCATATCTGCATGATGGGCAAGAGTTCATCAAACATTTTCCAAGTATGTCAAACCATTCCATATGCTGTTTAAGTACACTTTCCAATTTCCTTCTGAAATCAGTGGCAGCGCTTGTTGGTGGTCCCTTGCAAGATTTGTGTGGTGGTCAGGACATTCAAATGCTGACTGCTCTGCCTTGGAAAGTACAGCTCTGTTCATTGCTATCAGGATTGGCTGCAGATGGCATCAGCACTCATTATTCAATTGGCTAGTACTTCCCAAGACAGACCCAGGATCTCTTCCGTCCTCATCCATACACATTGCAAACATTTTTGCACATTGTCTAATGTCTAGCTAATGTCCCAGTTTTCAGTTTATGGGCTCTGGATGAGCTACAGATTGCCCAGTAAGTTGGATCTGTGGGTTTTCAGTATTTCAATCAAACAGTCAATATACATTAGAGAACGAGAACAGGAGATTAGAGCCATGGTCTGAGAAAGGAAAGAGGGAGAGTGCAGGTGAGGATGTTAGACATAATGTCATAAATATTTATATGTGTGATTCATTTTTTCTGTTTTACATATCTTCATTACCATGAGACCTTGCACACCAGAAGAGTTTATACCTCTCCACTGGCTATAAGAATATTTTGGGGTAGCTATTTTAAATATATTCCTTATTCTGGTCATCTAGACTAAATTAAACAAAGAAATGAAACCTGTCCCTCGTAACCTGGAAACTAAAGGACTCACTTAGGAAATAGTCTGCAGTCTAATATTTCCCTAAAAGATTTCACATTAAATAGGTCTCATTATAAAATTCATCAGCTGATTGGTATTAATTAAAAAAATGAAAATACATTTTTCACACAGTGTGCCCATGAAAATATAAAGAGGAATATGGAAACTTCTTTCCTTTTTTTTTTTTTTTTTCAATTAATAGGGAAGAGGTCTGCTAAGAGATATGAGACACGGTGGAAACAAAGATTAACTTTATTCATGGGCTGATGAAGAAATATCATGAGTCAAATTTTAATATTCACTTTGCAGAAGCAATAAAATGTCCCCAGAGTGAGAAGATCCATAGCAACATGAATTTAGCCTGGCACAAAAGACAAAACATTGAATATGGACTTTCAGAGTCAAAATTTTCAAATTGTCAACATTTTTCTTCACTGCAGGACTGCATTCCTGGGGAATAGGAAACAGAAGGGCAAGAAAGGAAGGGCTTTTATTCAGAATGCCAGAAAAAAAACATTCAACAACAGTAAGAGTGTTTGGCTTGTTACTGGTGAATAAACAAACTGTAACAGGCACCATAAGGCAAAGAATAAACTACTTCTAGGTGATAGATAGAATGAAATCACTTATAGAGCTAGTCACAAATATTTTGAATCCTCTGAATATCTGGCAGCATAAAGGATGTACTATTTTTCAGCTGCATCTGAAGAAAATGTTAAAGGACATGAGCTTAAAAAGGTTCCTCATTTGCATTGGTATGGCAGAAGTAGTTAGGGCTGAACCAGAAAGAAGGGCGAACAGAAAAGGGTTTGTTTCAGCAAGTGCTGGTGGAATGACAGTTTTTCTCAATGTTTAGCATATTAAGTTTTCTTCACAGTCTTTTTGAACTTAAATTTTAATCTCTTTCTTTTGAAGCTCTTTTGGCAGAGAAGAACCTGAATAAATATTTCAATAAATGCATTTTTTAACCTATTAACTTTAATCTGTCCTTTCATACCTAACCCATGGCTATTTTAGATACTAGTCCTGTATTATTTTTGGTTTTTTTGGAAATCTATATATGAATTCTGTATCTCTAATATAAAAATTATAAAATGCTTATTTTGTACACTTCTGTAACTGCTTCCAGAGTCTGGCATAATCTTGTCAGAAGTTCAGCCGTGTTTATTGCTCCTTTTATTAAACACAACCATATTGCAGCTCCAGTGTTTTAGACACAAGTATATAGACAGAAAATTGTTTCTGTTCATATCAGATATCATTTTATGACAATGAGTTCTGGTTATTATTACCTCAATACCAATTTGACCCTGTGTTTTAAATAACCTTCCATTCCACTTTACTTGGAATGATCTCTGTATTTGCACTAGAGGGCCACTGTTTCTGAGTCCCTTTTTGAACAATACCAACTGGGAGCCTGGTGTACTTTTCCACATGTGTTATAAACAAATTATATTTTCATTTTCAAATATGACATTATTACAGGACTTCTACTAACAAGCTGAATAACTAACACCCATACTTCATGTTCATTGATGCCTGCATAAATTTTAATTAGGAAGCTGAATAAACATTCAAGAATCTACAATATAAAGAAAATAACAATTAAATACCTGTTAATGCAATTATAATCCAGTTGCCCCTCTTAATTAAATGAATTTTTCATTATTAGAAAAACAATATCTATGAAACTGCAGGAAAGCTTTTCTCAAAAGTTCCTGTTAGGCACTTCTGTTCTTCAGCAACTAAAGGTAAATCAAAGCTATTACTTTGTCACTTAGTTAAACCATCCAGTGAATAGTAGAAAACATGTTTTAGAGCTGCAGGAGGTGAACTGCCCATAAACATTCTGGTTCATTAGCAAGGATGTCTGATGAGACATCTGAAGGTAATGAATTTTCAGCACCTAACGAAACCAGGGAACAAACACAGTATAAAAAAAGAAAAGACATAGTTCATGCAGAGGCCTCAGGAGAGCTCTTTGTGAGCAAAGGCAGCGATGTAAATGAGTTATTTACAAGTTCATTTGGGATAACACATTTGAAATACAAGTCAACATTAAAAAAAGGCACAAAAAATACTTACTGAAATAATGGCAAAAATAGTAAAGTCAGAATTATCTTCTCACAATTCTATATAGATTATAACTTCAGCAGTAAACTGTTGTTAACGCCTTCTTTTTAAAATATTAGCAAAATTAAGTGACAAGACATGGTTTTCATTTAAATTTTGAGCTGCAGAGTACTGTCTTTTTTTTTCCCATTCTACTATATTAACATCACATTTCTGATTTTATTATTTGGTTTATATTAATTTTTCAGTGTATATTGATCAACCATTTACCTATTTGTATGTCACTTTTCATTATGGTTTCATCTTATGCAGCTGCAAATATTATAAAGAGTTTTGCACTTATGTTATAATAGTTGCAACATTTTTCTTAACCAAGTTATTTTTACTTATAATTTACACACCATTAGCATTCTCCAAGAAACTGGAGTAGCATGATCAGAGCAAACTATAAAAGTGATATTCCTGTCTTTATTTCTACTATCACTCAGTTCTGGAAATTTATCTGGAAACTAACTTCCTCTACTTCAGATACCATCACCTTTTACAGTCTGTACATAAAGATAAGTTTCTGCATAAGCAGAATCTATTGAATAAGAATTTAAATAATGAACTTCTATGTTGTGACCTGTTCTAATCATAGAAAAGATTTACAAAAGACTCTTTTTAAGCATCTGAAATCTTAGTTAGAAGTCTTTCCTTAAACATACAAAACTATGTCCTTAATTATTATGCATATTTCTTTTCCCCTTTCTCTTATCTATTCAAGCTTAAAATATTAATCTCATAAGTCAGGATTAAAACTGTACATGTTTTATTAGAAAAACCTGAAGTTTTTCTTAAGTTGACACCAGAGAAAATCCTATTTTATGCTGTCTTGAGTCTGGTGCCGTTAAAATCTGTCCTGAGAATGAGGAAGAACATTTCATAAAAGCAGTGCCCAGAAACACTTTTCCAAACTGGATAGGCCTTCAGGTAATAGCTCCATTGCAGCTCATAGAATTTTCTTAGTTTGCTCTTTATACTTTGTACTCGAGACTTAAATTCCCCTTGGAGTTCAAAGGGTCTTGAAAAGAAAAGTTAAGCAGACAAAAGGAAAATGGACTGTGGATTAGAAAGTACATAGATAGAAAATCAGATTGGCAGATAAATAGTAAATCTCTTATCCCTCCAATTCCTTTGCATTCTTAAGCCCTGTCTCATAACTTTATCCGATTTTTCTCAAGGCAGTGTTGTGATAAATTTTAAAATTTGGGATAATTATCATATACTGATTTTGCTACAACAGAGAAGGAAAACGTCACACCCATTTATAATCATCTTAAACCTTCTTTGGTTTCTAGTATAAGATAATTCTAGTGGTTTCTGGTTTGGTTTGGTTTCTAGTAAAAGATTTAGAAATCTATTTCCAACCAGATGCCTCCAGGTATAGGTGATCTTTCAAAAGAGACTCTTGTTCTTTGAAGGGTTACAGAAATTCATTCTCTCCCTCATGGCATAAGCACCACACAGTGTAATCATGGTATTTGGCTTCAGTATAATTGGTGTGGTTAATAAATGCTGATGGATCAGTAAACTGTTTGCCTTGTAAAGTTCAGGATTTTAGAGATTAGAATCAAACTGTTGTGTTATTATTAATGTAATCAGTCCAACACAAAAAAAAAAAAAAAAAAAAAAAAAAAAAAGGTGGAGGAGATGGAGATTTGGCAACACTTCAAAATAAGTCATGGTACCTTATTAATCCTTTGAGCTCTTGCAGGATTGTTGAATTACTTAGGTAACCCCATTTGATATTAGCAAGGGTGTAAGATTAATGCAAGAGGAATTTCATTTTGATTTTATCTAAAAGTGGGATTAAGCCCACAAAAGGACCTTGCAGAAACCTATTTTTCAGTTGGCTAGATTAGCTGGCATGCCTTACAATCTTCCTTCTCACAGAAAGCAGAAATGTTCTTGATTTTTTCAAAGGGCCAAGAGATTTTCCAGGACACTCATCAGAGAGAAACAGAATACTGGAAGAATAAGGATGTCTTCTAATTTTAAAAATTTTAATTTCTCTCCCTAGAGAAGGTAAAGTTAACCTTCAGTAATGCTTTATCTTGATAGCCTTTTCCTCCTTGTTTTACAGTAACAATCTCAAGGCTCTTTGAAGCATGGACTATTAAATATGGAAAATTACTGAACTTAAAGTAATAATATTCTTACTGGTATGCAAAATCTTTGTAAAATCCAGCTTTCTTAAAACCTCTTCCTAATTTCTTTTCTTTCACAAACATGCAGCCATAAAGGCTATGAAATTGATAAAAATCAATTATTTCTTTAAAGAAAAGATTTTTAATAATGTACTAATAAAAAAAAAGTGGTATTCATGATGCTTTTTTTTATGCCCCACATGACATGGATATTTACAAAAAGACCTTCAAGGTACTTCCCCATGTCTCAGCAAAGTTCTAAGAACTGCTGATGTGTGCTGAGATCAAGTTAGAGCTGTCTCTCTGCAAGATCTCACACATTCGGTGTTTACCTCCTTTTGATTGGAAGTGCCCTTTATTTACAGACTCCTCTTGTAGCAGTCAGACATCTATTTAATAAAATGTCTGTTGAAATCTAATTTTCTCCTTCATCTCTCTCATCTAAACATAGGGGATTTTACTGACCTGAATTGTACCTTATAGCTACTAGTTAAGTTTGTTCCAAAAAGATATATATTGTTTATTGCTAGCATATATGGAAGCAGCCATCCTAGTGTGTATACTTATGAGACATAGATCAGTCGTCTGTAGAAATACAACTAAGGCACTCTAATTTTCAAAATAATTTGACAGAAAGGACCAAATTTTTACTCAAAGTGAGTGAAAAAGTAATTTCTAATAAAAAAATGTACTTTGGGGTTTTTTTTTTTTACCTGTAGTCAGCCCGTCAAATTCTGTGTTATACCTCACAATTTAAGTACAAAAATGTTAAAATACCATTAAAAATATTCTTATAAATATAAGTCTTTAAAACAAAAATGCATGTTTAGATGACCACCATAAACATGTATTATTCCTAGCAGCTCAAAACAATATGGATTCATTCATGAATGTCATACTGAGATTCAAGATATAGAAAAAAGATATGCCCCTATCATGTGCACACAAAACCTGATCTAAAAATGGAATTCTATTATTTGTTTGCTGTTATGGTTTTTCCTGTGGTCTTTTTCAACTGTGGCTGTTTTATTCTCCAATTTTGACTCAATTGCAGGAACCACTTCCTTGAAAGTATCTTTTCCAACTCATAGACAAGCTTTCTTCTCAGACTGTTGTTTTTTAAGACAATCAGTAAATAACTTAAATTTTTAAGCACGTGCTTTCTTGAGATTAACTTTTACTTCTTTAATAATACATAGCTATTTTTACAATGGAAGCACAGTCACTTTGAACAATGTCTTTCCTGCCACGTTTCTTTGAAAATCCCATTTTTATGGCTTTTTCAGCTTTTAATGGAAGCTACTCATGCTCAGGTTATGAACTGTGGTCTTTTAATATATTGTAAATTCTCCCAGGAGACCTTTTCCTTGCTGCCCTCAGGGGAATACAGATGCCAACCTGTGTCTCACTGCAGTCTCCCTGCCAGTAGCTCAGTAGATCAATGGTGTGCCTACAAGGAAAACTGCTTTCAGTAATATGATAATTTTGAATCCAGATAAAGTTTATTTACTCTCAACATTTGCACTGTGATGCATGGGTGCACTGACTACACTGTGTTGGAACAAAATCAAGCTGTGCAGCCAGCAGTATCCACATTTAGCACCACAAGCTCCTTGAGTTTCCACAACCACTAATTTTGGAATGACTACAAATGTGCTGTTTCAGCTTGTTTTCTGTTCCTCTGTAATGCAGACAAGATTGCTGCTTTCTGTTGAAAACTTTCAGACAGCCTGATCAGTAATGGGAATTGGATTTGAGGATGATTTTTTTTTTTTTTTTTTTTNNNTTTTTTTTTTTTTTTAAGTTCCTAGAAGAGAGAAAGCAGAATTCTCACCATAATATTTACTGGGGGAGCACTTGTATTCAGCTGCAAGGAAATCATCTTCCTAGCTGACCATATTCAAGTTCTATTTTCCCCTATAAGAGGGGTTATTCTGCGCACTGAGCAGTAGTTCCAGCACAGGTTACAGGATGCTCAGCTCTGAGAGGTAAATTCAATAGATGCAGAAAGAGGAAGAAAAGAGAAATGGCTTGCAAAGGCAGTACACTGATACAAAATTTTGGTGCCCAATGACAGAAAAATAGTGAGTAGCACAGAAAAAATGTTGAATTCTCTTTAAAAATGGGAAAAAAAAAGCCAAATTAATCAGCTGCATAATTGCACCATTCATTGAGGCTTGTGGCAGATGACAAACTCAGCTCATATCTCTTGAAGATACTGTTTCAGTCTCTCTGCAGACACAGGCCAAGATCAGACTACTTTAAATTCACAGATGTGAAGTTACCAGTACTGCCAGGAAACAAAGTAACTTATTCTTACTGTGAAGCCGTGGAATGACTTGAAGAAAATGCTGAGATTGCACAAGAAAGACTGTGTTCTCAGGCAGTTTTGTTGACTCCCAAATCAGAGAGCCTAGGAAGAAACCACTGCTACTTCTTCAATTTTTCTTATTTTTCTTTTTTTTTTCTATTGTTTTTTTGTTTGTTGGGTTTTTTGTTTGTTTGTTTCTTGGAGGGTGTTAGTTTTTTTGTGTTTTCTTTTGTTTGGGATTTTTTTTTGGTTTTGGTTGGCTTTGTTTATTTGGGTTTTTTTATTGGTGTTCGTGTTGTTTTTTTGGGGGAGATTGTTTTCTGTGGCTGGTTGGTTGAAGATGATTTCTTTGGTTTTATTTGTTTATTTTGGTTTTGTTTCTTCATTTTTAATTTGTTTTCTTGTGGAACTGGGGACATTAGTCCTGAATTGAAGGTTAGAAAGAACTAAAAGAAAAAGGTAATTCAATAAATAAAGAATAAAGTACAAAACTAAGTTCAGAAATTGCCTCTATTACATCCAGAAATTGATGCTTCTGGGTAAGAGACACCATTTTTGCAAGACCCTGTGTTTTTGCAGAACTGAAAGAACGTATGTGTTCTTATTTCTCACTTAATCAATCCCTTTCACCTTCTGTTACTTTTCTCTTGCGTGTTTTGTTTCTAACTGGTGTGGGAGAAGTTTTGTCATCCTACTCACAATTCTTCATTTTTCCATTTCTTTATGTGGAAAAAGGGAGAACAACAACCTTTTGAACCAATATGAGATATCACTTTATTTTCTTATCTCTTAATTTTTGCCAAACAGTTTCATTAGGAACAGATTTGTTTCAGAGTCCATATGGTCATATAACATCACTGTGTGCTCTCAAAGGCTCCTGAATTGAATCTTGGCTCCAGTATATGTGGAACCACTGATTTTGTGAGAGCCAAGACTTCACCCATTCCCCTTAGAAATGGTTTATATTTAGAAGTTCCCCAAGCACTTGGTGACTTGTGTTCTCAAAATTGTAGCTGGATTGTGCTGAGCTATTTTTCAATTCTGATCTCCCCATACTCAGTGATTTAGTTATTTCTTCTTCAACAGAACTTCAAATGACAACATCTAGGAGCTGGAATAAAACCTAAACAAAATAGCTTCAAGCTACTAAAACCACTCCTCTATTCAAACCAAACACACACCCTCTACCTTGATTTCATACTTGTAAATGTATGAGTATGAGTAAATATATGACTCTATGAGTACAACATTGAATATGAAAAATTTCTCCATTTAAAAATAATGAACTTAAGTGCCTGTCCATTATTGACATAAAGTGCTGTCAGAGAGAATAAACAGTGAAAAATGCAATGATGATGCTTCTTGTGAAGTTTCATGAGTTCACTAGGTTTTATAGGTAGCAATTATATTCTTAAATATAAGATTCTTTTTCACATACATTGCCACTTTAACATCTATAGTATGAAGCTATGCAGGTTGAGTAAATATAAAAAATACATATATTTTATATATTATTACATATAAAATTATAATAAAACTATAATAAAACTAATNTGTTATTTGATATATTATTAAATATATATTATGTAAATATATATTTACATAATATATATTTAATAATATATCAAATAACATATATTTAATATATGATTAAATATATATTTAATCAGCTCTATATTCTGTTGCTCTTTAATATTTCTGCACATTGTAAGAGTTCCTGCTCTGAAGGGATTGGCCTGGAAAACACGGGGACTCTGAAGAGGCAGTAAGGAGTTCCACAGCATCAGAGATTCTTAAATCTGTCTGTAACAGCATTATAAATGTGACATCAATAATTTATCAATTTAGCAATTACTTCAAAGGAAAACTTTGCTAAAATGAATTCTTTGGGATGTTATCTAACTAGGAAATAATTCTGCAGGTCTCTGCAACATGTTACCAATCATAATTGCCTTAGATTACAAAGCAGATGCTGAAGGCATCTTAAACCAGTCAATTGAGAGGGAATTGTGTGATGCCAAATTATTCCTTATCCTTACAAACAAATAGCAGAAACACAGAGGGATTTATTTTTTTTTTTATAGATACAATTTCCTTCCTGCTTATGTTTCAAGAAGCAACCAGTACATCTTAGAAATTTTTTTTGTCCTTTTTTTTCTTCTTTTTTATTTCTTTTCCTTTTCAGAGCAGAATAAATGTCAGCTCCAGACTTCATCTCAGGGAACTCAATTGACCATTTAATAATTTCTTTTCTAAGAGGCTTAAAGATGAGTTTTCCAGACAGAGCTTGAGTATTAGAAGACCAAACATGGCAAGATGCTGCATACCAATATTCCACAGAGAGAATTTATTGCATTTCTGGGAATGCTTCTTTGAAAATCCAGGCTGATTGATTTTGAGAGACTGTTTTGATCTGCATGACAATACAGATCCAAAGAGAAGTATTTTAAAAGGTGGTATGATCCTGCATCTATTCTGTAATGAATCTTCATATAAAGCATATGTTTTTAAAGGAATTTGATCTGTTTACTTTCTAGGAGTTTATTGAGGAACAAGCAGGAAGAATGGGATAGATAAATCTTTATATTTGTAAATTATGAGTCTGGATATCTACTGTCTCCACTTTAAAGACAAACAAAGTCCTTGGATTTCAGGAAAATACGAAGGTATATTCTTTTATGATTTTACTGAATACTTGTTTAATTGACTTACATACACTGGTTCTTCAGTAAGATTTGGATCACACCAAAACCATGAACAGTAACAATACTGGGCCTTTTTGTATTTTTAAAAATAATATACAATTTAGAAAAGCAAAAGCAGTCATACAAATAGCACATCTATGCATGTATAGTCTTCCATTATGCTGCACAAGTATTCCTTAAGGAAGAAATTATGCAAAGTCCGAAGAAATCTGTGGGATTCCTTCATAATTCGGTGGGTTTTAGAAAGACATAGAAGCATGAGCCTTTACCACAGGCAGTTCCAAATGCCCAATTTTTCTTTTCCAATCCGGACAAGAAATATAGAGTTCCCCAAGTACTAATCAAGTCTAAGTCATTATTAACAAGTCTGCAACATACAGTATGGCAAGTGTCTCTCCCTACTCCTTGTCGTGGCTTCTCAACCTCCGCATATTTTGCATTTATATTTTTTCACCTACTACACTGTGTGTAACAAAATCTTTCTTCTCCATCTGTGATTATGAACCATTAGAAGCAAGTTCAATTTCTTAAAGGAAGGATTTTGCAGGAAGAAGTTAAATGGCAAATTAAAATGTTTATGATGAAAAGACATCCATATGTAGACACTAGAGTAGGACTACACTGATTTAGAGATGTACGAGAAGAATCATGTTACAAGAAATATTAGGTCTCAGTTCCTGTCTTTTTGAAAAAAAAGTCCATCTGATTACTGAAAGAAGGATCAGACTGTTAAATATGTTGCTATAACTCTTAAGACTTCTAAAACCTTTGTCAGAATTTCAATTCTTGTGTCTACCTCAGGAATAAGCAGTGTATATTTTCACAGTGTTCGAATGTATATTTCACTGACTTAAAATATATTTTGCAAAGCTGTCCTTGTCACTGCTAGACTGATATATTTGTATGCACTTTCCCCTCCCAAATTCTGTTTAGATAGCTGTAAAGAAAAAAAAAATCTGTCTGTACTTCTATAGCACATTTTGTATCTAGACATAATTTTACTACTGTCAAAACCTCAAGACTGTTTACTGAGAGAGTTATGAAATAATAACTTTTATTTAATGATTCACACCTTGACATTAATTAAGAAAATTATTGAAAATGCCTAGGACAGAAGAGGCACAACAGCAACAAAGAAGAAAAAAGAAATCAAACAACTATCCCACACTTAAACGTCTGGAATCTACTTCTTGTGAATTCTTTTTATTTTATATAAGGGAATCATTGTTATTCTTTTTTTCCTTTCAAACTGTATTTTTAACCTCCTTAAGAAGTCCTACTGATCTTAACACCTCTTTGACAATGCAAAGCAAATAAATTTTAAAAAAGGAATTCATTCAGGATCAATAAAATTTCTTAGTTCAAATCTGTTGTCTTTGTTTAATGTATTAGACAGCATTGATCATACATGACAAATTACATAAGAAGAACCAAAAGCAATTAATCAAATATTGTGTTACAGAATTAACTTCTTAGCTCTTTAATTGCTTTAAAACAAATGTGAGGTTTTCTAAAATCTGATGGTGAACATGAGGTTGTTTACCATAGATAACCCCTGGAAACAGAAAATACTGCACTTCACTTGAGATCTTGATATAGACACTATCAACACTTCCAGCAACCCCACAAACCTAATACCCAGTATGTGCTAGACTTTACTTCTCTTGCTGTAATTCTTTTTATATGTCTATAAAATTCAACACGAGCAGACCATGTGACTTATTTTACTTTCTTCATATATGTATTAATTTGAAAAATATAGATCTAATGAGAAATAAGTTGTGGAAAGATCATATTACATTATCAAACTGATTTGTTTCTGTTAGGTTGTATGAATGTTTCAATGAAAATGAAAATCATCCAGGGAAAGAAAGTTAAAATCATGTTTTAACAAAAAAATTAATTTTTTTTTCTTTTTTTTCCATAATTCCACAGATCGAGCACCTTCTACAGCAGAAATAAGTACAACAAGTTTCTAGCTATCTCCCTGTCTCCTGCCATTCACACCCTGTGCCTTTTCCATCTCTGATATGTACTGTCTCACCTTTCTTCCATTATTCCCCAGTTCCCCTTTGTTGTTTTGATAACAGTGGAAAAGTTCCCTTTCAAGTTGTGAGATATAATCAGCAATTTTAAAAATATCCCTCTCTCTGCCATTAAATTAAAAGCCAGAGGAACATGGTCTCAGCACCTTGGTCCACAGTTCAGAGTTTTGAGTTGCAGTCACTACTGTGAGTTTGAGCTTGTGCAAAATACTTCATTATTTTGATCCTCTCCAAAACAGTGATTGAAAGTTTTCAAAAGCTTTATAGAGATTTTGGTGGAGGGAACAAGATACTTTAGAATGAGGACATATCTTGCCTACGTTGGAAACTTCCTCATTAGCCAGGATTCCTAAGGGGATAAAATCTGGCACCTCACTTTCCACTCCTACCTCCTCTAGAGTCCAAAAAATCAAACTGGACACTTAAAAATAGTATTTTAAAAGAAAAAAAAAAAAAAAAAAAAAAAAAAAAAAAAAAAAAAAAACAGAGAAAAAATTTTAATTCTCTACACTATTTAAATTTTTGATAGTTGTTGTGAGATTAAGAAATAATAAGTTTAAAAATACCTCTCCATAAAAGCAATACTTGGGGAGCATTGTGCTATTAAAGAACAATATTTAGCAAAAAGCTTGCTGCCAGGGACTTTTTCTGCTGCTGAGAAATGTAAAATACATTCTTGCAACTGTCAAACAAATGTACTGTCCCAGAACAACCTTTGTAGCTCTTCCAAGTTCTCAATATTACCACTAGTGGTCTAGGAGGCAATCACAATTTTGAAACATGAGTTTAATTCCCTGTTACTATATTGACAGAAGAACAATAAAAACTCCACCTGGAACTTGAAGTAAGCTTCTCTGGTAGGATGAAAACATTGCAGCTCGAAGGTGCCCCAATAGAGAAATAAAATACAGCTGAGGAAATGTTAAAGTGACACACTTGTGCTTCTTCACATGTGCAAGAGATACTCTGACTTCCTGGAAAAAGCAATTATTTATTCATTGGACTGATAAATGTAAACCTCCACTACGTGCTTGTCATCAAAAATAGCCTACCATGAAATACAGCTGGGTATTACAGCAGGTCAATGGAAGCTGCCTCTTCTGGATTACGGTTTTGTTGTCATTGTTGTTGTGTGGGGGGTGTTTTGTATTTTTGGTTTTTTGGGGTTGTTTTGTTCCTGGTGTGTTCTTTAAGGTCCATGACCTTGCCAAGTTTTTCACCAGCTTGGATTTTTGGAGAAGTAAGACCTAGTATTCAATGAAAGATTGAAAATCTTTGGAAAGAAGTAAATAATAACTTGAATACAGGACATGTTGGATGAAGTTCATAATATCATGATTCACAAAATTATTCTTCTATTATTTTTCTGTTTCACCAATTGTAATAAAATAGTTATTTATGTTTTATTGGTTTATTTCATTAGCTATCAATTACATCTCTTATTGTACTTTAATTTTGGATAATTTCCATTTATAGTTCTCATGTGTGTGATTTGTTTAATATTATTTCATAATAATTGTCAATCTAAATTAGACTAAACATTTAGTCTAAAAATTTCTAGTTCTTCAGCTGGATCTGAATTGACCACTACCCTTCTCACTTCGTGGTCCTAACCTATCATGAAAAAACAAAAACATTTTTTCCCCTCGTGATTTGTGTGTATCTTCCCAAAGCTCATGACAACCTTCAACCTGTGCTTTAAATTTCTATTTTCATGCACCCAAAGTCAATTTTCTGAACATTTAACCTTATCATTCATGTCTTTGGATAATGAGATTTCAAACCCAAACTTCCACTACATCCAAACCTGTTGATATTATTTCCTTCCTGTATCACAGGCCACAAAGAGAGGCATTGAGACAGTGTGTGGCATAGGCCATCATTTGGGGCTTCTAAAATTTGGTGAATTTATATTATGAGTCTAAACTCACAGCTGAAATCAGATTTTCAGAGTCAACAATATTTAGAGAACAGAAACACACGCAAATTTCTATTATTTTAAAAGTTTAGGTTATCTCCCTGTCCTCTGCCTTACTCTCTGAAAATGCATGGGTGTCACCTGTGGATCCTATGTAATATCTGCCTGATCTACACAGACAACTCAGGTGCTCTGGGGTGTTTCACAGGCCATTAAGCATCATTATCTAGATAACTAAACTGAAAACATACTAGTTAGCCTATTGAATCATCTTCTAGGTACTCTAAACCCCATTACATACAGGGTATTAAAAGTCAATACATCTAATGTCAAATTCTATCAAAAGTGTGAAAATGAAGCTCCTGATAGTGAATATTTACAAGGAAGTGGCTGATGGTATCTTCACTAAATTTCAGTCCTTTGCCTTGACTTTCAGCTAGTTCTAATGAAGAGTTCTTGTGAGATATGAAGAGAATGAGCCTCATCCACATCATTGAACAGGCTTTGTACAAAAGCATATGAAATTTAGCAAACTGTTATTTAAGCCTAGGAATTACAGTTAACCAATCACTCAATTAATATGTCTTTAATTACTAATTTAGTTAATGCTGTTTACTATTCATTTGATATTTTAATGTTATTTAATATTCAATACTCTTTATTAATAGCTAATACTGATGAATTCATTCTAAGAGAAAAAAACCTCACACTGCAATATAAATTTTGTCAACCCCTTTGTTACGTGAGATGGAAACCAAAGACACACACCCACACACTCACCCACACACACAGAGTTGCTTTATGCTGGGATAGAGAATGAAGGGCTGGCAATACTAAATTTTGGACTGCATTGGGCAATAATTATTTTCTCTCTAGTAATTTGCATAATTTTTGCAATAACCTTACATGACTGTTCACCTTACTAAGATTTTTTCTATACTTTCATTAAAAATATGCATTTTTGTTTTGCAGTGTTTCTTTCAGGTTTATCACAGTCTTATGCTTCTGCTTTAATAGCAAAGGTAATTTTATCTTGTGTACAAGATTTTGAAGCAATTTTAGCATTAAGTGCTACTGAAACATATGGCCTAATGTTTATCTTGTCTTATGCAACATCAGTTTTATATAAAGCATGCTTTCCTGAAGCTGTTAATCTTATGAGACACTGCTTATTTTACAATTTTTTTTTTACTCCAATATTTTGGGAGTGGAAAACCATTTTAACATGAATCTCCATGATGACTGGGAACAATTTCTACTTTGCTGCTTGGCAAACAACTAGGCTAACACTTTAGGATCAACTCAGGACAGAAGGTTTTCCTTCTAAGTTGTCATTAATTGTAAGGAGCCTGTTGAAAACAAGGATTGCGTTCCCAGCCCAAGAGAAGCATAAGTGAGTTGTGTTATAGAACTGGTGGGAATCTTACCTCCCCTGCACCACTGAGTGAGACAAGATTGCAGACTGTCTATTACAATTAATTTCCAGCAGCTTGAATAATTTCCTATGATAACAAAACATAAGTGATAAAGAACTCACATATTTATTTCCCATGACTGAATTGCATTCATGGGTTTTTTTCATTTTTAAGTTGTAGTACAAAAGTTTATAAGACAAAGTCCTTCACTTTCTGGTCGCTGGTAATTAATGCTGCAATGGCAATACTTTTTAAACATGTACAGAAAAAAACATGGCAATATCATTCCAGGTTCTCATCTAAATCAATACTAGGACTACCATAGAGGTGATTTTATTCTTGGTGTTGAGTACTTTAACTGTCAGTTAATACTCTGTATGAAGAGATCTAATTTTGGAGAGTCTAAAAGGCAAGGTTATAAACTTAAACAACCAATTAATATGCCACTTATACTCTATTGCCATTAAATCTGATACACAGTTCTGAAACAATAAACTCATTTTTTATTTTAAGTACATTTTTGTAAATAAGAAGATCAGAATTATTTTTGCAAAGTTAAAACCATAACCCCACCATCTTTAGTGGTATATACATTCAGAGAGTAGCTTTGCACTTTCCTAGTAGTCTATAGTTAGTTAATATCTGTAAATTTAGTTCAGCTGTTCTTTAAAAAATGTTGACATATTAATCAAAATATAAAACTAACCAGACTAATTTTTGGTTTGTGGGATTGTCTTTTAAAAAGTTGCAGTCATGTAAAAAAGAAAAATAATTTCATTCTGTTCTGTCTCAAATTTCAAATACCATTAGATTAACATTTGAAAGAGTTCTTCTCATCTTCTCGTGTCTGAGTACTGTACAAATCCCAGAGACAGCTTTTCCATTACAATGTGGTCAGTGTTTATTATTCTATACATATATTGATAGTAATAATTAATCATAATATTGAGCATCTTTGGAAGATTCCAAAGGAATCTAAAAAGCCCAATGAATAATGTCCTCATCTTGTATATATGGGAATTGGCGGCACAGAGGGTAAAAGAATTTGTCCAGAATCTCACAGTAAATCAGTTAACAGCATGATAACCAGAGCAGAGATTTCCTGAGCCATATTTCTGCATTAACCAGAGAATTATCCTTACCATGTGAAGGAGTTTGAAACACACATAGTTAAAAGAAATAATTTTTGTAAGCAGAATGCTTCATTTAAATTTAAGGAAAAATTGGAGAATGAGTCTTTTCAGTGGATAGATTCAGGGTAAAAAAAATGGCAGTAAAGGTAGGGAAAGAGATATTTTTATTTTTAGAGATTTATTTCTCAATAATGAATATTCTGTAAGTTCGAAACAAAAAAGGTCTATCTTTAGCCTTTAACTAGCAGCTATATTAGACTATACAAGTGAAATCAGATGCATGACTACATATATGGCAAGGTAAATTTATTCGGAGGTAAGACAAGAACCTCTGGAAGATTATATTTGAAATTACAATTGTATTGTTTTAAAAAATATTATATCCACTCATTTTCTCAAACCCCAAGCAGCAATGAATTTATTTCCCCCTTCACTGGAGACCCATTTATAAGAAATATGGTGGCACAAGCATCTCTCAATTTTTCTTCAGAATTGGTCCTTTGGGATACAGAATAAAGTACATGAAGTTTTATTGTTGATTTACCTCTAGAATTTCCCATGTAGTTTTCCCCTGGGGACAGATACTGACCCCAACTGAAAATTCCATTGTTCTATGATTAAATTTCCTTTTTAAAAAATATTTTCTCGCATAAATATTTGTCAATTCTTTTTCTTGGACACAGAGTTTTTTGGAACAATCATTGTACTAATGAATTGTGATGCAGGGGGACTGTTTTTTCTGACTTCAGTGGGTTTTTAAAAACATATGACTAAGGCTTATTGTTGCACACCAGTTTTGGTGCTACGTTCACCCCCTCTCCTTGTTCCATTGTAGTGCTATGTGTTCTCTTACATACAGAATCTTCATATGATATTTATTTCACAAGGGTAAGTGTAAGCTTTTCCCTTTTTATTTATCCATTTTACCTGGATTCCTATCTTCCTTGACCTTCAGAAATCTTATCAAGTAAAAGAAAAAAGAAAAAGAAAAAAAGATATCTGGTTTGAAAAATAAAATTTAATAAGTGGAAATAAATCTTGTTTGTTATTTAATTTTTAATTAATCGAGAAATGCTCTGTCATTTTGGGTTTTGAATGTTTCTTCATATCTCAACACTGTTTATTTACCCTGCACCTGGCTTTTTGCAATTCAGGGAAACATACCATGTCATTTCAGAGAACTGACTGGTGGTATAAGAAGGAACATTTCGTTCTTGTGCATGTAAAGCAGAACTGAATTTATGACTCCTTATCTGACTCAGTCCATGGCTACACTTGAACCATAATTAACAGTTAATGAAATCAGTGACATGAGGAAATGTAATTGCGGTATCTTCTAATTTATGTAGAAGACATAGCTTCTGTGCTAAATATTCGAAAGTTCCTAAATATAATAGAGTACTATGGGTAGAGTTGGATGTGTTGTTCCAGCTGGTGCTGATCTGGCTTAAGAGATGACCACAGCCTACTGACAGCTCCTCATCACCATCCCACACACCTGCTGCCTGCTGCAGATGACAATTGCACCCTCTGAAAGTGTAACTGCAGAGGTAGCAGTTCCCACATGCAGTTTACTTTTAGCAGTGTCATTTGTTTGCTTGTAGCTAATTTTTGTCACAACCAAGGGTGGAGATGAGTATATTAGGATGTCTCTTAAGACCTTATCTGAATGAAAATCAATTTTTTTTACTAGTTTATTTGAATGCCTGCTTAGTTAATTTCATGCAGAATACTGTACAGGCTTGTTTTTTCCAATCTGAACCTTTGAAGTATGGACTCAATGGCTTTATATCAAAGGTATACCTAGGGGACTCATGTCAATGTACAAGTATCAGGTGGGCTGTTGGATCAATAGATCATACACTTGGCTAAAAATACTGATCCAACTTTGCTTTAAATAGATGAATGGTCACCCTCAAAGGCAGTTGATCCCATCCCCCCAAAAAAGGCATTATTATTATTTGGAGGTTAGAGGACATGCCTTCCACCATCAATGTGCTGAAGCTTAACAAGTCACCAATCTTTCTGGGGAGGCTTTCAACAAGATGGAAAGTGAATGGTCTTCCTGAAAATAGAGGAAACTTTTAAAAGGACCTTTATACCACAAACCTAAAGTTGAAGTACATTCCAGACATTTAAACTGAGTGAGATGGATCTCACTTATAAAATTTACTTCTAGATGCTCATTTAAATAATATGTTTTGTGTACCTGTTGACTACAAACAGTATCAATGTATCCCTCAGAACATTCACTATTTAACAACGTAAAAAATGCTGATATTAAGTTGGAACCTAATGTTGCTACTTCTTTCTCTTAGGCAGATCAGGGTGTAAACCCAGAAATCCTTACCTGCAGGAAATCACTAAACTCTCAACTTTTTTAATGAGCACAAGAGGGACTCACATAGTTTGAACTAGACTACGATGTTGTTGTGTTTCTCATAATTTTTTTAATAGCAAGGTGTAGAGGAGTCATCCAGAATGATGCATTTATCCTCCTTTCTTCAAGGCAACAGACCTAAAAGTCTCTTTGCAAGGCAGCATCTTTTCTCAGCAGTGGAAACTAGTGATTAGCTCCTTGATGGCTCAGATATTCCCAAAGAAGGAAAAGGCAGTATTTGCATAAACTCACATGGAAAAAAAAAAAGGAACATAAAGTATTAAAGGGGAGGGAAAACTGCTAGGTCAATGAATGAATTTGAGAATCTAATATAAAAGCACTTAGCAAAGTGAAGGGCATGGTGTGCTCTGGTTGCTCTTCATAAATGTAGAGGGGTAAACAAAGAAGAGGGAAAACAAAAAAAAAGCTCCTGATTGAGCCAGTTTAAAAATGTTGTGAGTAGAGAGCCTTCTTCAAGACAGATGTTAAGTCATAGGACATCAGATTTCAGGAGTCAGAAGTTAAAGAGCTTTCTGAAGCTGCCCCTGGACATTTATATTAAAATATGTGTCTGCACACATCTAGGTGCAAGTAAACACTAAGCACCACTGATGAGAGATAGCCCAGCAGAGATACTTTCCAAGGAAACTGCATAAATTTAATATACTTGAAATTGACCTGGGCCTTTCTTGCCCCATTCTGACCCTGAGGCGATATGCATTCATCTTAAAGGAAGTTGAGTAGCATGCCAACCTTGTCCCTAGACTTCTCAGTTTGGGCCAAGAGCTGAAAGAAGCTGTTTAGGGAGGAAGTTAAAATTGTTCCTTCCCAGGATGAGGAACAGTTGAAGAATCAGTCATGCCATTGCAATGACTGATGCATGGTTTTGCAGGCCCTGATTATTCAGATAATATTTTTTAGATGATATAATGGCAGCCTGATATAGACAGATGTAGTGAAAACATTGTACTCTTATCAAAATATTTGTGTAAGTGGTTTTATTTTTCACATGAAATTATACTAAAATATAAAAATATTGCTTTTGCCAGTAGTGAGATATTCTCTTGCCAAGACTAGAGGCCAAAATGGAAATTATGTGACGATACAACACTTTCTTATAGTGAAATGTGTCATTTCAGAATACCCTTATAACCTTTGAAACATTAGATATTTTTGAACTAATTTGACTGGTATACTTTCATTTATATAGAGTACACCTTCATTTCACTCCACCACTCATGTCTCCTAGAACTAGACTACGCCTTTGTAAATAAAGTGCAGATGTTTAAGGAAACCCAGGCTACATTCTTTATACATTTCTTCACAGTATGCAAACCGCAATTATCATTCGGCTTAGCTGATCTTAGTATCTGCAGGGTCATTCTAAAATGACCCTCTTCTAATCTGTCCTCTAGGGGTTGATGGCACCTCTTTTTACCTTTCCTTTTTTCATGCCTGGGGCACCTGCTGGTTTTTCACATTATCTTTGCTCACCTGCTCTGAAAAGTCTAAGCAAAACTGCTCTAAAAAGTAGGATTCTCATTTTCAGTGTTATGCATGATATCAAAGTCAAACCTTGGATAAACTCAGGCTAAATTCCAAGTCCTCCCTTTTCTGGGTGATTCATTAGTGGAATCAGAGGCCATGAGCTCTCCTTCTCCCCCAGGTTATTCCCCACCTTTGTCCATGTGGAGAAAGTCTTTCCGAAAGTAGATTTTTTCTATAGGTAGAGCAATTCAAACTTTACAGTCAGTGTATTTAAGCACACTTAAAAATGGGGTTGATATTGAGTAACTACAATTTCTGACTAATCAGGAAGAGGAAATTATATTATGAAGTATGCCTCAGACAGCCCTCTGACTGTTAAAATGTCTCAATTCACGTCAGTTTTTGAACCTTTTCTCCAGTATTTTGTCAAGTTGCTCAGTTTAACCAGATAGAATGACAGTTCCCTCCCAAAATCCATTGTAAGTGCAAACAAAAGACTAAGAGGAACTGGAATTGCTAACATGGAGAGCAACCAGGACCTGCAACATTTTGTAAAGAATTATGATTGTGCCACATGAAAAAGGGAGTTTTTCTCAATTCTTATCATTTACTTTGTCTGTCAATTCCCCAAGAAAGCTGAGCCCCTTGTGCACAGACTAGTCTGTGAGTGTCCTGTTAGGGAGACTGTTCCCTGAGCAGTCCTGCTGAATCAGAGCATGGTTTGACTGACTTATTCAGGGAAACACAAACAGTATAAGGTAGACCCTTCAGTGGGAGTTCCTCTTTATTTGAGTGTGTATCCTGCTGCCAGTGCCTGCCAGCGCCCACGAAGGGCTCGTACTTACAGTTTATGTAGTTACATTCTTTATTAATATAAAATTGTGACAGGTGAAGTTTCAAGAATATAACAGCAGAAACATATTTAGAGAAAAATCCAGACAAGCCCCTGAAAAAGTATTCAGCATGAGTGTGGTGATAGAGTGTGGTTCTTACACAACAGGTGTCCCTACAGAACAGGTTCAGTTACAGTAGAGTCTTCCCTAACTTTTCTCCCATTCTTGAATTATATACAATTTCTTTATGTTTATTTGGAACCTGAGTGACTCTCATCAACCACACATTTGTTACTGACTGGTGCAAAATTCTGTTTCACTTTAAAAGATACAGTCCAAAAAAATGAACTCATGCATGGTGATAACTTGTAGTCGGGTAACTTTGGGATGGAGGTATGGGTTAGCATTACAATTAGGCTGTAATGAACCAAGTTAATCTGAGGGGAGTGATTTCACCACAGTTATTGGCTCGGCAGCAGGACATATTCCCCTCTCTCCCCTGCCTGACAGGTGTTATGCAGTTTCTCAGCTGCAAAGTACCCCTCGAGTTCCCCTCCCTGCAAGGATTTCCACAGAAATTTCCTGCTCACGGTGTCTCCACCCTGCTCCACCCTCTGTTACATCCCACTTAGCAGGTGCTGTGCCTGCAGACTGTGGGTGTGAGGAATCACCATGGAACAGCTTTCAAGGATGCCACATTCCATCCAGCAAGTAGCAACTGTATTTTACCCTATAATTTCCATACCATTATAACCTCTGTTAGGATGTGTCTAAAACTTCTCAGTTTCCTCTGATTTTATCTCCATGCATCTTTTCAATTGGAACATAATGGATTAAAATCTTTTTTTGTATGACTCTTTCAATATCAGTGGAGTTACACCTGTAATAAGATTATATGAGGAAAGCAGTTTGCCATTTTTTTCTACACAAGTTCTGTACATTTCCTCAGTTGAAGTTGAATTAAAATCATTGCGTTTTCAACAGAATAACCAAGAATCAGATTTTCATTCAATGTCATCTTGCACCCATAACCACTTAGGACTCCTTTGTAAACCCTTTAAACTCACTGAAAACCATCATTAACCATTTTGACTTTTACATGCCTTGCATAGTTGGAAAGAATTACTACCTATATGATGTTTTAGGTATCCTTTCACACATTCCATCATTGCTCATAGATTTTTGCCCTCATGGACAAAGGATCTAAAAGATATCTGAAATCAGAAGTGAGTTGCAATTGCACTATCCTCTAAGTTCATGTTTCATGAGGAAAATCCTGGTAGAAAGAACTACTACATAATTTTCCCTGAACAAGTAATCTAAAACAAGTTCAGTTGCTTGCTGAGAAGGGTGGTAGCCATGCCACAGTTATTTAAAAACTTGTCTTCACTCTGTTGCCTGTTAAATCAAGCAGTGGTAAGCAATCTAAAAAGGAAAACAAACACTTTATCCATGCACACTGAAAGTGCAGTGTAAGCACCAAGCTGGTAAATTCTAGTGTCATCAATCTTTTTCTACAGGGTTCCCTGTCACCGTCTCTGTGTTGGCAACGCATACTCAAGTCTGCATTGAGAATGAAGAGCCACTTTGTACTGTTTTGAAATTTGTCTGGATTCATGGTTGTAGAAGCTTTTTTTTTTTTTTTATGCTGGAAAAATCAAAACAACTGGATGATAATAGATTATACATTTAACTAGAAAAATGTTTTTCACCCCTCCGCCAACCAAAGTACTCTAATTCCCTTTTTGTCTAACTCAAAAATATGCACTATGACTTTATACAAACTTACATTACAGTTTGGCAAGTCTTCAAGTAAAACTTTATGAAAACAGAGGTACATTTGTTTCATTTCCATTTACTCTGTGGGAATTCTGATGCATACCCCTTAGGTCCAAAACTCTTCCTTCCACTTGCTGCTACCTAAAAGTAATACCAATTTAAGTACTTAATATCAAGCTTTTTATTAGTTAAACGACATGCAAATAGTGTGACTATACATTAATTACAAAATGTACCCTTTTCCTCAGCCCCCCATCAGGCTGTTCCATTCTCTCCAAGCATAGCCCATTTTGCTCTCCCTAGTGGAAAGGTAATATAAATATAACAGGAAAAACAAAAGCATGAAATATGTTAAAATCCTAGAATTATACCACCTGGTGGATTATCTGTGCAGCGTACTAGATTCCTTCTTTTGTAATGTGCTATCAGAGTTAACATCATTCCAAAAAAATTAATTGAAGACAGATGAATTGTAGAATATAAATTATATTATGCTTACTGTTGGATAGGTAACCTGGGAAGCACTGAGTCTTGAAGAAGAGCCCATTATTATTATTCTTATATAATTAAAAAATGTGCATAAAAATTTAAATGTGGGTAGCCAGATTTTAGAAAAATGAAAAAATCAAATCCTGGTAAACTAAGCTCATTCAGCCATTGAAGGACATAGAGAGGCTTTTCCTTTCTCAAGAGATATATTCCAGCTTC
>VXBN01009386.1:105637-137641 GCA_013397395.1 Sinosuthora webbiana | reverse complement strand
AAAAAAAAAAAAAAAGCTAATTTCAAACATAGCAACATAGCATCAAGTCTGTCCATTACTGCAAAAACTCTTTGTCCTGAAAACTGAACTACATGTTGGCAGTGGGTAAGTTCAAAAATTCTGAGGTTATTGGGAAGCGGCCCATCTGTCCTCAGCTTATCACCAGAGGCACCACTGGGTATGAATGAACAAAATCAAGCTAGTAAAAGAGATTCTTTAGGTAAAACTTGAGCATATGAGAAGCCATATTTGATACTTCAAACTCTGAAAAGATAAAGAAAAAAATAGATAAAAGCTTAACATTTGACAAGATTGGCATTTTGTGTGTGTGTGTGAAAATGCTTATCTGTGGTATAGATTAATCAAAGTTAAGACAGACACTGAATACAAAGACAACATAATTTATTTCTTTCAGTATGTCCTATCGAGTGTAAGGATCCAGAACTCAAAGAACATTAACAGGATCAGCAGGAACATGGCCTCTCATTTTCTGGCAAATGACTCTTTTTTAATTTGAATTTGTACCATGAAACATTTATTTATAAATATATATTAAGTGCTTTATAAATATATATGAACTATTACATTTGGGTTCTTCATGACTATGCGACAAATATTCTTAGCTTTTGATCTCTTAAAAATATAATCAGCTTATATCCTGGTGGAGGGTATACTGTCTTTTATATCTTTAATTAAGGTATCTTAAATTAGTAGAAAGAGAATATGGTTAGGATACTATATAGCAGTTAACCAAGTAAAAAAGAGAAAGCTGACAAGAAATACCAAATTAAAATTTCAGTTTTCCTGAGTTACAAAACTGTCTAAATAGTTTGCATCAAAAAAGGCATAATACATTTGATGTTTAAAAACTTTTATTTTGTTTAAAAATAATGAAATATTAGTTCAGTAACAATAGAAAGAAACAAAAAATTCAAACTACATTCAAATAATTGAAATGATATATGTGTCAACTTCCTACAGTTTTATTTTCATTAAAAAAATCATTATTAACTATATGATGATGCTTCACACATACATATCCTAGCAAAATTCTTCTTTGATTAATATGGAAATTTGACACATCTTCATGGAAATGCAAAACACAAACTAGATCTTCATTAAAAATATTGAGTGTTTGTAGAGTTCAACGATAATAATGACAGCTCTCTTTGTAACCATCATGAAAACTTAAAGAAATATAGTTAATGGGACAAAACTAGACATAGTCTGAAGTAAAATTCACAACACAGTGAATATCTTACACAGTTCAGAACACTGAATCAAAGAGGCCAAAGAAGAATTTTTCATTTTTCCAAACTACCACTGTATTTAAAATTGAAATTCAAAATTAAAATATATTCCTTTCTCTAAACTGAATTTAAAAAGTGATTGTCATGCACTGTAATCTTCATTGTCTCAATATGGTTAAAGAGGGAGAAGAAAATTAACTGAGTAGACTGTATGCCATAAAATATACTTTCAGGGAATAAGGGCAGATATATATGTATGGTTGGATGCAAGATAGTATTTCAGAATGTCATTCTTTAACAAAAAAATGTTGAAATAATTGCAGATAGAGAAATGCTTCAATGAAGGTAAGTTATAACGGTTCATCATGCTTTATGACATCTTTTTATGAACATAATTCCAAAGAATGAAGAAAATTTTTCTTTATTTTTGCATTGCTTTTTTCTTCACAAGAGGTCTTATAGCATGACGGAATGTTAAATTAATGGTTTGGACTATGCCTGTATTACACCATTGGTGGAGCTTGGTACCAAAGCCAAAGTGCATGGTCAAAACCAGTTCAGCCAAAGAGCTAGGTGTCTTTTGACTGCATGCTTGACTTTTAGCCAGGTGTAAAATCTGCTCACATGTTTGCATAGGCTTTGATTTCATTTTAATGCATGGAAAACAGGTTTATTTGGTGTCTGTGTGTGGAGGAAGAGCTGGTTCACTGCTGAACTGCTGTACTGTTGCAGACTGTCCTCAACCACAAGACTTAGAAATTTCTGTTCCCTTTGCAACCTGAAAAAAGATGGCACATTTGTTGTCTTGACACTTTATTATTCATATGTAAAACTGTAGACTATTTTTATTTTGCTGTGTTCAGATTTTCCATAATGAGGCTGAATCACTTCATTTTGTGGGTAGTTCTGGTTCATGGTTTGAGCTCTTAGCTGTACTGATTATGGAGTTTGCTTTTAAATTCACAAGAACTATGGACTAGCATCTGAAAAAGAAAGGGTATAGCTGACCTATGGGAGCCCAGTCTGAACGTCTAGACTTGACCAGGACCTTTAATTTAGTTCCCTAAATTAAAATGAATCCAGTTAAATACACTCCATAAAGTGAACCAATGTGTGGAAAGTGGGAATTTGTTTCAAAAGCACACTTGTGATGGGAAATACTGCATTAAATGTTGATATTCCAACATCTGTGTACATGAACTTGAACCAAAAAATTGGAAAACAGCAAATTATGTAAGTTAAAATCAGCTAAAGTGTTTCAATTAAAACATATATCTGAGTGCAGCCTGGCTATCTAACATCTTGTATGTATTATAACTGTAATTACAATTACAATCCACAGCAGTCTTCCCTGTGTAGTCAGTCTTTGGAATAAATATAGACATGGACTTATTTCCTGAGTAGTCTATGTAGTCCATATTTTTCATGATACAGTTACTAAATTGATTAAATTAGCTCATTCATATCAGCTTCTGCAGCTGATAAAGCAGTTGGTAATAAATCAAGTCTAACTGTGTGTCATGCTGACAAGTCCGACAAGAATTTTAAATTTTGGCTGATTCAATAGAAAATGTTACTTCTTGGCTTTGTTTACATTCTGACAGTCTTTTTACTTGGAAAACATCAACTTTCTTAAAATGCACTTAAAAATGTGCATAAGAGCATTTTATGTTTATATTTTTAATTAGGCTTGATTTATTCCTCTTTGAAAACCAATACATTTTTTGTCATTTCAACATGATGAACAGTGAAAACTGTTTTCTTCTTTCTTGAATAGGCAATAATTTCAGTCAATAGGACCTGATTCTTTTTTAATAGTAGTAAAAAAATTCAAGTGAGTTTGCTGGAAAATGTTAAGAAAACTAAGGTATTAGTTATATTTGTGTTTTCAAAGGACGTGCTGCCTAGGATTATATTCAGTTTTCTTCAGAATACTAACTAAAGCCTAAGATTTTCAAATAAACATTTTTATTAGTACATCTGGATTAGAGAGAGTATCCCCTTAACTGGCTGCCTGTTTTACTTCTGGACCCTTCTCCCCAGTTATGCACTTCAACATACTCTCATGCCACATCCCTGCTATTCAGTTATACCCGAGTCAAATAAGTCACATGTCACTTGCTTTGATCTGTAAGTACTGCAGGTGTTATTGATCTTTGTGCAAACTGAAATTCGTGGTGAGTCCCACCCAGAGTGTGAACAAACCAGTCCCAATCTAGCAGGACAGCATGCGATTTTAAGATAAAATCTATATACACAGAGATGCGTAGAGACAGAGCTGCCCAAAGTACAACCCCAACAACTTGGAGTAATGTGACTTTGACCTGGCTCTTCCCAGGGCACCCTAGGAGAGTGTCAGCCCCAGGGGCTGAGCACAGCACTTATCAGGACAAGACAGCTTTACAGAGAATCTTACTGATTGCATGTGCCTATGGGGAATAGATATTAAACCTAAATATTGACTACACCTGTAAATGTGGAACTGTTACAGGCTCACCTCTATTCCAGATTTGGCAACTCCTCACATTAATTATTAAAATAGTGTATTTAATACATAAAATGCTTTGTCAAAAAATATTGTTCTAAAGAAGGCTCAAAGCAAATTTCCGAGATGAATTATTTCAACATTAATTTAATGTGATGTTTGCAATATTACTTCTTAACATAGGGACTGTAAAGTATTTTATTCAAAAAAAAAAGTATACCTTTTTGTTCCTTTATTTGGAAAAAAAAAAAAATCCAGGCATTTTTAAGACTGGCAAAGTAGCATAAACATTTGCTAATTATGATCAGCCTAAATACCCCTTAAAGAAATGAAGTGTCTAGAAGCAATGAATACTGTAAGGTCGTTTTTGCAGAGTGAATGATAGTATAGTTTGAGAAGATGTTAAGTTTAAAATGGTGTTAGAGATTCCAGAAGATGAAAAGCTCAAGGTAAATCCCTCAATGTAAGGTGGTCATGAAAATAGCAAATGCCGTTCCTAGACTGCATTGCACAAAAAAGCTAACTCTATATCAGCCAGAAAGCAAATAAGAAAATAAGACCCTCACATCTCAAACAGTTTTTAAAAAGTTTTTCAAGTTTTTTAACTACAAATTTTTAAAGCAAACCTCCTTGAATCTTTGTTATTGGAATTAAATTATTTCTGAGACAGAGTACCAATGATTGAAACCTCCAAGGACACGGAACTAAAAAGGAGTTTATCTGTATTTCCACACTACAGCAATGAATGTTTAAATATTCATAAACTGTAGAACAGTGTGAACAGAGAAAACATAGAACATCTCTTACATGCTCAGACTGTGTACCTCATAACTTCTGATAAGTGGGAGCTGTGGTTTCATTTTTCCTCAGGCAGAAATGACACTGTGGCTAGCTGATAACTTTTCCTAACACACAGCTAAAAATAGGGTGTACCATTCTGTACTGTCAAACTAATGCCTCATAAGGATAATTATCATTTTGCTTTAAATTTTTGGCATGCTCAAATAGGTAAATTGTTCTCAGACAACAAAATTATGTTTTTTCTCAGTAAATTCAGAATGTTTTTGATTACCTCTACTCAGAAGGCAGTGTCATCATTTAGCATAAGTGACACCATCACAGGAAAACTCTTCTTTTTTTCTAGAGATATTATCTGAAAGCTCTGAGGGTGATTGTTGTCCTTGGAAAACACATTTTATTGTGAGAAACTTAGAGAAGCTCCATCTACCTGCATCAGAAAAGAGTATGAGATGACTGACCCAGAAGAGTGATATTTACACAATACATTTCACAGAATCACAGAATCTGCTGAGTTGGAAGAAACCCACAAAAATCACCGAGTCCAACTCCTGACCCAGCACAGCACATCCCCAAGAGTTACACTCTGTGCCTCGGAGTGTTGTCCAAATGCTCCTGGAACTCTGTCATGTTTGATGCTGTGACCACTGCTCTTGGAGAGCCTGTTCCAATGCTCAACCATCCTTTGGGTGAAGAACTTTTTTCTAATGTCCAGCCTAAACCTCCCTGATGCAGCATCAGACCATTCCCTCGGGTCCTGTCACTGGTGACCACAGAGCAGAGATCAGGGCCTGCCCCTCCTCTTCCCCTCACAAGGAAGTTGTACCTGCAATGAAGTTTCCCCTGAGCTTCCTCTTCTCCAGGCTGAACAGACCAAGTGCCCTCAGCATATCCTCATACAGCTTCCTCTCAAGGCCCTTCACCATTTTTGCAACCCTATTTTGGATGCTCTTTAACACTTTAATATCTTTCTTACACTGTGCTGCCCAAAACTGTATACAGTATTCAAGGTGAGGCTTGCATAGGCTGAGGCTACATAGTGAGGAGATAAAGAAGTTTTTGATATGAAAAGTTTATTAACAGAATTCAATATATAAAAAAGAATTTAAAAAAAATATTAAAAAATGGAAATTAATGGAAATGTCAAAAAATCACCATATTTTTGCCCTTCAGTGTTGTAACAAGTTTGAAAGCATTTGAAACATACTCTATGACCTGGAGACATTGATTCAAAGTTATTCTATTTCAGTGACAATTTACTGAACCTGGTATCAGTGTTTCTTGGTGGAACTTTATTTCCGGTACTTTGCAGGAAGTCAGTTTTGATTAAAGTATCAGGTTTTAAGTCCCCTGGCCTTAAAACCTGAAATCTAAGCTCACTTCAAATTGGCAAGGCAGTAATACTCAGGGTAGAAGACTATGATTCATATTTATTTGAAAGCTTTTCAGAGTTATAACATTTCTTTTTCTTGTATGGTAAATTGGTGTAATGTAACTTCCTTGCCTTGTATGTAAATGATCATGATTGCTAGTGGTATTTGGGACCAACACCAGAGAAATGGCTATGTTACCTAGGATGTGAAAGATAATGAAAGACACATGCTTTGTCCCAGAAGACTGAATGTCCATGGAGTGAACGAGTTGTAATTCGCCCAACTCAAAGTCAATTTAATGAATTAAATTTAAGGAAATGCTTATCTATCCACCTGGGCAAAACAAAATAGCATTTACATGCTTTAAATCCTTGATCCCTCAGAGATCACTTTTTATGATATGTTTTAAATAGATACAAATTAAAGGCTCTTTAAGTATCATTCATAGAGTTCATAAAAATCCTTTGTGGAAATTGAAGTTGGTTTGTCACCTGCTGAAAATGGACAAATGTATTACTTGTTGAGCAAAAAAGGTCTTTTTTTAAGGATTAGGATGAGATATAGCTTGTCTATTTTAGTTGCTGGAATAGACCTATGCAATGCATGGAACATATTTTGTTAACAGAAACATTTTTAACCAACAAGGTAGCTGCTGCTGAAAAATATTAAGCTTATGAATGAAAAAATCAGTTTTATATTATTGGATTACAGCTCAAAAGGCTGAAGACTTACATGTCTGTTCACAATCTTCAGATATGAATGCTCACTACCCTTTTGTTTTAGAAGACAGGATAGTGAAGAATATTTGTTTATTTTTCAGCCAAAACTGCATGTTCTCAGGAAGCCTTACATTTTTACTTCTTTTCCCACTAAGATACCTATCCTCTAGGAACAGATTAAATTGCTGGTTTATTTCCATCAGCCATGAATGTTTTTTGATAACTGTAAATGTTGACTCACAGCTGATGGAATCTCCAACTCAGCTAAATTGTATCCTAGGCTATTTATTTATTAATCTCTCTCTTTTAATTATTAATGCTCTTACAATTGCACTAAGCAAAACAATTTAAAAAATGATGGAAGCTATACCATCAAAAGTATGATAAACAGTTGGACTGGTGAAAGAAAACAGCTCAGCAGGAGAGTGTGATGACAGATGAACATTAATTTTTGTGAATCAAAATCAAATCAAGCTGTAGCTATGCCAAAAACTACTACCAGTATACTAGGGCAGAAGAGAAAATACTGCAGAACTCAGAAAACTCTTTTATTTTGTATGAACACATCTAATGGACTATTAGAATATTTTTTTTAAATTACAACCTTATTTTGACCTTATGAGATCACATTCTCAATGCTTCAGTTTAAATGCAGTTAATTAATTAACTTTAGTGAGTCAGTTGCATAGTGAATGAATACAGATTAGACATTTAAAAGGTATTCTTTAACGATGCATTGTACAATGCAGAGTACATCTAGAGTTAGTGCAATGTCCTACATAATTGAATAGAGATAGAATGAAGGGGTTTTGCATAGATAAGTTACTCTTACAGTCTACAAAATTTATTATGAGTTTGTGACAATTTTTAAATCTTCCTCCTTTAATTGAAACTCTTAAAATTTTCATTATAAATAGGATATTTGTGTCTATAAAAATTCATAGGTCATTTTCATAATTTCACTATAGTCAAATGATGTTACACAATATCTAATAATTTGTAACATAACATTGCCCCATTTATTTGGGAGAATAATCTAATTTCTGTTTGACAAGCCAAACTACAGCAAACAATTTAAATTAAGGCTTTTCCAAGACCTACAAAGTCAAAGCCATCAAATCATCCAACTATTCTCAGACAAACTGTACTTTTACACATTGGCTTCTTCAAGGTGTTTGTCCATGCAAAGATGTACAAGGTGATAAAACTTTGCATCTCTATGGACTAGTTGTTCCATGGCTAACACAACATGACCATGTGAAGGACGTCAGGACAAATGAAAGGAACCTCAGACTAGTCAAAAAATAGTTTCCAGAGACAGCGTTTTCAATATTCAGTGCTTTGTATGATTGACACACTAATACTTGCGTTTTAAAAAAAGTGAGCATAGATGATAGCCAGTGTTTTAATAGCACATATTTTAATCCTTGAAACCTCTGTAGATGAATAATATTTTCCTCATCCTATGTCATAGAAAATCACTGCTATTTCATGCTTCTTATAAAAATTATTTATGTATATGCATTAAAGCAAGTGTGGCTAAGTAAAAAAGACATATTGATAGAAGAAGATATAATATACGTTCCTTCCATTTCTTCCTATACATTGCCACCAGTCTTTTAAACCAAGCCTGAGATACTTCAAAAAAATGAGTTGAATGTTGCACTCTCTTCCTTTTCCAGACCAAGAGATACTCCACTGAAAAAAATATGTTTGCAGAGGAAAGAATAAGCTTTGAGTCTTTAATACATTTGAGGTGCTCGAAATATGGAGCTTTTTAATATAGATATGCCAATTGTCTTTTTTTGGCATATGTAAAAGAAACTGTATTCACATTCTAGCAAAGTATGCTTTATTAAATGAGCATAGCTGACATCCTCAAGACTGAATCCTTCTGTGGGAAAGTAACTGAAAGACTCTCACCATAGGGAAAGAGGCCAGGGTTTAAATGTAACATAATCACACAGCTAGTGATCTATCACCTGCTGAAGATTAACCACATGGGAATCTTTGACTTCAATGCATCAGAAAACCTAATTTCCACAGAGATTGGTGGTTGATTGACTTCTTAACTGAATTAAGCTTCTGTGAGAACTCGTATTTCCTGCAGCCTCTTCTCCCAGCAATTCTTCCACCTCCTCCAATGCTTTTTGATAATATCCCTAGAATTCTTAGCTTCCACCTATCTAAACTAACTTTGTGGTGAATAAAAAGACAACACTAGTTTTGGCTGGTATTATGTATTTTTACTGGACATCGTACCTTCCTTGCTGATGAGCTGTATTCACCCTTGGGTTCTGAGACTGCAGCTCCAGGTTTGTTAAGCTGCATTTTTGTACCCAATGCATGTTTGTCACAACATCAGTCCTTTAGTCACTTGAGTAAAAATTAATAAGGAAAACAGATAAAAAATAGTAGGCTGCGTGTCTGCATAATCTGTATTTTTTAGGTTAAAAAACCTAACATTAGAGATACTTAGAGGGTCCTGGTACTTCCAAAGATAGTTAGCAGCTAACCAGCATAATTTGACAACTGCAGTTGACACAATATTATCTAAATTTTAAGTAAGTCTCCACCAGGTCCTTGTTTAGTATCTGTCACTCAGCTGTTTCTAGGAATGCACTGTATGGCTTTTATGGCTTTTAGTTTATGAAATTTCTCAGTGATGTTAGTACTGCTTCACCTGTAGTTACATCAGTAACTGTGGAAAAACTACTACTTGACAGCCCTCACTAGTACCTGTGTAAATGGGCTTTATGTTACTCAAAGGCCTGCTTCTTTCTAGTGCTGTATTTCCTGAAGTTTCTGTTTTATGGAGAAAAAGTGGTGTCACTATTCTGTGTAGCTGGCTGAAAAGCCAACTCAAAATGGATACTAGTAAATTCTGGACTATTGGAACTTTGTGGCAATGAGATTTATCATAGTACCACAGAGTTGTTTAATTTGGGAATGACCTTTAGAACAATGAAGTCCAAATGTCAACGTAGCAACACCATGTTGACCATTAAACCATGCCCTCAAGTGCCATATCCACAGGTTAGTAGGATGAGGCAGGTAGACACCTAAAATACTTATTTAACAGTAGTTTGCTAATGAGATTTTCACAACCAAACATAGATGTCTACAACATGCATTCACAGGAAATAGCTATGCATCATGCTGTTATTCAGATGATCATACAAGTATGTTAGTTGTGCAATGATAACCACTGTTTTGTTAAATTTAGTGTAAAAGAGCCTGGATTACTTCTTTCATCCACAGCAATATGAAAATCACAGGCAGAAGGTATTTCCTGTACTGAATGAAAAACACTTATTGCTACCTCTAGGAGACTATTCATGAGTATGTCTATACCTAAATAGTTTCTTGGCAACATTTTAAAATAAAAACAAACAAACAACAAACAAACAAAAACAACAATAACAACAAAAAAACAACCAAAGAAAAAAAAACCCCACACAAACCCTAAAGTTTATAAGTTTCCTGACATTTACAAGTTCATTCTTTAATGTGAGCTTTTAAGGCCCTAGTAAAAGGACCTAGTTAAGAGAAAAAATTAATAGAATGGAAAAAATCAGAAGATGTAATCACAAGTGGATGGCTGACACAGAAGCAGTCTGGTGAAGTTGATCACCCTTCCAGGATTTCATTATTAGCAGAATAATTCTCATAGTGGCTTTTGTGGCTATAAAGAATCCAAATTATACCCCTGCATGTTTCCACCCCATAAGACAATTTTAAACAGGATACACATAAATAGAAGTGCAAGCATTCAACAAATGCAATCTTTCCAAAATTACCTCCACCATTGTTCTTCATATTTTGGGGTAAGATTTTCTTGATTTTCCGTGAACTAGATGGATGGTTATCTTGTAGGAAAAAAAAAGGGGACATGAACAGTAGGTCAGGTCAGCTGTGTTTACCTGAGTAAAACTCCAAAATTAAAGATTCTCCAACGTGTGTGGACAACCTTTTGCAGTTCTGAATCTTTTCCCCCACAACCCCCAAGAATTTCTCTAATGTTCATTTAGAACCTTCCAAGCTATTGTGTCTGTTGCCCCTTGTTACATTATTTGACACTAATGAAAAAAAAATAAAAATCCTACATTGTCTATTTTTTCATAGTTTTGTTTAATTTTATTTTTGATAAAACCCAAACCTTAAATCCTTAGTGTTTTGAAATGGTTTATTGTATTTTGATTGCATGGTAGCTCTTGCCTTTTGCATAATAATACGGCTCTTTACCTTGAAACACATCTAAAGTGATTGGTACTCAAGAATGAATTTTATACTAATATACGAAATGAGATCTATTTCATAACCTTGGACCAAATAGCAAAGTCTGGCTATCTCTGTAATATTAAACTTAGTTTTTAATCCTGGATGCCATCAAATATGCAAATGTTGGGATTCTGTGAGCTGTCTGGACTGTGCCTAAACAGAGCTTGAAAACTATTTGAGAATGCCACTTAGCTTTACACCGCTTTAATCATGACCTATTGTTCTAGGAGGCAGGGAAAAAAAAAGGCAGGCCTGCCTTAAAATTGATTGAAAGTCTGTTTAGCATTGGTTTATTCAGGTCTGTTTAGCATTGGTTTATTTACGTAGATACAGGCAAAGTGATATGCTTCTAAAAATTTTACTTAATGCAGCCAGAAAGAGAGAAAAACTGTTCTGAGTGTGAATTAATGCTGTTAACTATGGTTGTCAAGGTCTACTTGTGAAATCAAGGACATTGATTGCAAGAAGCTAGATTCTCAGATTAGGAATGAGAAATTTTTTGTTAATTTCTGTTTTGTCGTTGACTTTCATGAAGTCATTTCATGGCTCCATACTTCAGTTTCTCCACAGGTTATTACTACTGCTCTTTAATTTCAGGACTCTTGCAACTCTCATTATACTGAGTGATAAAAATCTCCAAGACACCAAATAGGAACATAAAAGATGTTGTACACTAAAGATTTGCATGATGCCAACAATCACCTCCAGAAATCCTTTTCTTTTCTTTGTTTTATTTTTACTATTGCACAAATAAACAACAATGATAAAATTATTTGCAATGACCATGAGTAATTTTCCACAGGATTTTTAGTATGATAGCTTTTCAGTCCCTAAGCAGAAGAGAAAGCCCAGCTTTAGAAAAGACAAAATATTTGTACCATACAAGGACAACATCAGAAGAAACCTAAATCCTTCTCAAGAGAAGAGAGCAACAATAGAAAACTTGCCAGCATGTAAGAAAAAAAGATAAAATATTTATTTCAAACACATAAGAGTTGAGCAAGTGAGAAAAAGATTATCTCATCACACTGACAAGGAGCTTACCAAAGAATTTCAAGAAGCTAGAGCTTGAAAACTATCCTCAGTGGGTCTCCTTCGTCCTTTGCTTACGGATGTGTAGCACCAAAGGAAAACCAAACCAGGCTATTCATTAGCCATTTTCTGAAATATGCATGCAGGGGAAGATTACTTAGAAGTTTTCCTATTTTCGTGGCTTCTGTGAACTAGCTCCGAAACTGTGTACTTAGATCTAGAGATGTGTCTGGGATACAATTTTTTCCTGAGGAGCATTTATAGGGCGCTTTTAGTTTCTGAAGATGAACTTGAGGAATGAACATTAGCCAAATAAATTATATTTTAAAGAACAAAAAGTCTGATCCCACAACTTCATTTTGCACAAGATTTTGCAGCTTCTGCTTTGTATCCTGTTCATTTTGCTGATGGCCGAACATAATTCCTCCCTTCCCCAAGTCTGTGGTAAATCCAAATAATATTTCTCAGTGTTAGTAGAGCCAAAAAAGTCCATAATGAAACTGACACAGTATTATTAGAAACTGGTCATTTCTAGACATCAGAAAAGACATTTTAAAAAAGTACCTATTCAGGAAATTAAACCCAGGAAATTTAAAAATAAATAACTGTGTGAATAAAATAATTGAAAATGTGAATATTAAGATATGAAGAAAATAATCTCATAAATTAAATCATACTGGAGAACAGAGATTAAAAGCAATCCAAACAATATTAATGGCATAAAATATGAAGAAGAAGAAAGTTAATGTAATAGAATTAGCTGATAAAACTACAGAAACCCTAAAAAAAATAGAACATAGAAAGCTAATAAAAAACATCTAAAAGCTTACTTTAAAGGCAGGAAATACTGTATGCTTTGACATGAATGACATTGTCAGGAATATTTATTCCATTTGCTGAGTACAAACAGATACAAAAACCAGACAACAGCAGAAACTAAATAGAAAAAGCTAGAATGGTTTCATAACTGGTGATATTAAATCAGGCAGAATTATTGCAAGTGATACATGTAGTGGGCTTGTTTTCTTCCAAATTTGCCCTAAACAAGGACACTACCATACAAGTGGTGAGAGTGAAGAACTGTCATCTATTGCAATGATAAGTATGGAGACAAGAAAAAAATCTCGCCGTCAAGTCTTGCGTCTTTAGAGGGACAACAGACAAACCAAATAAACACATGATTTTACCTATAAAGCAGATGATGAACACGAAATAAACATATATTCTACCTTGTCAACATGGACATTGAAATCATATAAAAGTAATAGTTTCAGAGATTCCAGTTCCGACTGAGAAAGAAAATCCATAAATTCATTAAATGACCTGTTTTAGATCTTGGAAGTCTATAAATTCCTTGTGAAGCTACAAAATTAAAATTTGGAAAAAAAAAAAAAAAAAGGTGAAAGACACCTGGTGAAAGAAAGGCTGGTAGTGTGTTGATTTTCAGGAAGAATGGAAGTATCCTCAGTAACACATATACTTGACGCTTTTGTAAGTTTAAAGCACCATTTGTGTAACTCCAGCAGCCAGACTTGGTGGTGACCTATGAGGGAGATTTTAGATTCTGCCAAGTATTAAAGCATAGTAGTACAATGAATCCAGTCTAAATTTTAAAGAACAACTAAGACAGTATAATTCCAATATCTGCTTAAACACACTGTAGTATATTTTTGAGTCAGAACTTAGCAAAGGAGGAAAATTCAAGAGGCAAGTTGTGAGAGTTTGCGTGACTTTTTCAGAATGCTCTGGTTATAACTATCTGCCCCGAGGTTAGAAATGGAGGAGGAATTAACCCTTCCAGGTATCTTGGTTTGAGTTTTCTTGGGGGTCTGAGAGTATTTTAACTCCCTTATTAATTACAGAGCAGAAATTATGTGATGTGTTGACATTCTAGTTCTGGTACTTCCAGTTATGTCATTCTAGTCTGTAGAAAAATCCTTCTTCTGAGGCTAGAAATATTTATTTTGATCATTCTGCCTGGAACTTGAATGTTGAGTGTCACTCAAACCGGCATAAAAGCAGTTATTCAGAGATTTGTTATTTCATGTCTGGAGAAAAGGAAGACTACTTCTGCAATTGACCAAGCATTGAATCATGCCATTTCTAGCCTCATTTCTAGCTGTGTTTGACAAAACAGGCCAAGCACCTCATCTTGAATATTTATTTACCAGAAGAAAATGCAATACAAACAGTTCAAGTGAAGATGCTGCTTTTAGAACATCAAGATAGCATCTCAGATAGATTAAATGTGTTAATTATGTTGTATGATACTTGTATCTGAAGAATTAGTGTCAACCTGATTTCTTGCTTATATATGATGTGGTCTTCAAAACACACCCTCTTTAGAAAATAATATCCAATTTTGGATTATTCATTACAGCAGATTAACAAGCAATGAAGTGTAACAGCAGCTAATAAGCAACATTCAAACCTCATAACACAACTTCTTTTTATGTGGCAACAACCCAAACAAATAGAAATGTCAGGTCAATAAATGCACAGTTTACCAATATAGGGTCTTTAAGTGATAGAGGAAGCAGCTCCATCAGTAGCTAGAGGGATGTCACTTTTAAGTGGCAGAATGTGTGCCATAGGTGTGTAGGAAGGGTGGGTGGGTATTAGCTTAGTAAATTTGATCACATTCTACATACCCAAACATCTCCAATGTGTAAACGTTTCCACAAATAAATACTTCAAAATTATATGAATAGGTGTATGTGTTATAATTCACACTTCTCTCATTCCTGGAGGAAGTTAATTCTTTTAATTGGATACAAAACTATGCTGAGTTTTATTTCTGTCTGAAGAGGAAAAACGCAGTACAAATCAGCAAAAACTTAATACTTATTGGAAAAAGTTGTATGCTCTTGATATTATGCAATATATGACCAACTCACCCTTTTACTTAAAGTTGCTTCTTGAAGAGTACCAGGAATGCTTTGTGATAGAGCTGCCTTTATATTTTAATTAACTGGTGACAGCAAGGCAGGCAATGTTTAGGAAACAAATTCTGCTTTCTAACCACATCAATTCATGAAATCACCTCTTCTCCTAAGATGCTAAGAAATGCTAAGAAATCAACACAATTAACAAAAGAAGAAAAATTCTTTTTATATTTTGAAATGCTACAAAAGTGCAGGTAATAGGAGAACTGTGCCATACTGGGGACCATCCAACTTCAGTAATATCAGTAATATTGAGTATGAATAATCAATTCGTTTGAGTGGTTTCAGATTTCAGGATTTTTAGAGAGCCCTGTGCTTGCATTTCTAGTAATTCAAAGACATTGTCACTGGCACTCTGAAAGGTAGTGCATAGCTTATAATCATGATTTCAGTGAGGAAAACAAACAAGAAAAAAAACCCAAACCTGAGCCGCCCAGCTGTAAATGAAAAGGAAAAATGAAAAAAGAAAATTCTATGAAACATACCATCAGCAAGGAACTTTCCTATTACAGATTATTAAATGAAATTTCTTGGGGAAAAAATCAACTGAATATTTTTATATCATCTTTGCAAATTCTTCTATAATCTTTTCCTTTTTCTGAAAAAGTTAGTTCAGCCACCTTACTGGAAGTAAATATTTGACTGCTTATGCCCTACAGGTTGGAAAACCCGGAGTGATAGAAACAGGGGATTGTTTTTCTTCTTATTTTTTGACTTGACTAAGTGTCTTCCAGAAAAAAAAAAGAAAATCCAAAACTAAGAACAGGAACATCTGGATTTCTCATTTCTTCTTCTTCAATATTTGTTTATTAAATTATTTTTTTGGTCCTCATGCAAACTTTTATATTAATCTATTTTTTAGTTCACTGTTGTTATCAAATGTGACTTAACGTGCTGTCTTCATTACACTTCTAATCTTTTACAGCACCACAATTTTTGATGAGAAAATATTTTCACAAGAAAATCTTGTGATTTGTACTGAGGCTCTGGATTTTTCTTGATAAGAGTTGCTAATAGAGCTGGCAAATATCCACAACAATGATGATTTTCCTTTTAGTTCATGAGTCCAAATCTATGTTCAGGCCTAAAGTTTCATTCTGATTTAGCAGTGATTTCAGGTATGGCGACATCTTTCACAGTCTCCAAGTCACAGAGGAAGAGACACCTGGAGAGAAAGGAAACAGGGATTTTAATCCAGTGTGTCCAAAATTCAATGACCATGTAGTGATTTCCATGTTGTCTCATGGAAATTTAAATATTTATATGACAGTAGAAGACCTCCAACAGACATGATTACAAGAGCAAATAAATAGTTTGGTAATTTCCTTCAGGGAAACTATGTTCCCATAAAATGCTTTGTTTTTCAAAAATCCCCATCTGCTAATAAACGTCTGTGAGTTTTGGAGACGCTTTTCCTCCCTTTTTTTTTGGCTAGGTTTGATATTGTTGTGTCATGCTATAGCTACTGCTGTTGAAATTGTTGTGTTGCAGAACCCATGAGCATAGACTATATTAGACACAGAAGTACCATCAAGGTTTGCATGAGAATGGTCTGGCATGCTTGAGGCAATGAGGCATAAGTGGAAACAGAAACTTCAATTGCCTCTATCACATCCCTGGGGTGTTGTGAGGCAAAGCACAGCTAAGCCGTGCCTCCGACACCTCAAGATCTCAGGAGTATGTTATCCAATTATCTCATGGCAACCACCCCTCTAGGGCCCTCTCTCTGCTATTAGGAAACACTTTGATGGTGTGTGGAAAAAGATATTTTTGGAAGTGGAGGAAGAAGTTGTTTAGAAGACAGAACTGCTGTAATCTGTGCATTGTGTTGCTAAGTTGAAAAAGAGAGACAAAATGTTCTAAATTTACTGGCTTCTGTAGATGTTAAGAAAATATCCTTCAGTACCAATCTCCCCACATTTCAGAAAAATTCACACTAAATTTTCTTGTAGAAGACTAAAAATGATTTGGTGTCATAAGAAACTGAACAAGCTGCTGCAGGGTGTTCATAAAGTAAGCTGTGTAAGTGATTTAGAGCTCAGCAACTTTTCCTACACTCTCACCCTGCCATAACTGTGATGCAACTTGCTCCTGTCTCCACAGCTGAGTGGGTTCTGTAGCATGCAAGATTTACTGCTGTAAGATGACTTTATATTTTACCACAGGAACAGTGCTTGTTAGCCTCATCTTAACATCAACAGTTACGGTCTTGCTGTGGCAGGGGGATAAAATTAGAAAAGCCCACACACATTCCTGGCAAAGCACATGTACAGAACACTGATGCAGAGACAGAACAGGTTGGGACTAAAAGACATTATTATTGGAGCTCAGCCTCCCCTTAAACGTGAGGAGAAGCAGATGGCAAGAGTTGCTTCCTGCTTTGGCAAGGCTTCTGAGCAATGCCATTTTAAAACACCCAGGGTGCATACTGCATCTGGGCACCCATACTGACACAGGCTCAGTTTGAAGGCAATGTCTCAGTTTGAAGGCAACTACCTCAGTTTGAGGTAGTTGTAGTCCCTAGGTGCTTACTCTGTCAGCCAGTGGAAACCTTTGTTTATTTCCCCACCACATGCAGCAGAGTTACTCGAAGAGAAAGTATGACCTCAGTTCAGATGTTTCAGGGTGGCAGAGAGGTGGAGCTGACAGTAACTTTAAATCACGTTTAAGGATGATTCACCATACTTCTCATTAAGTATTATTCTGAGTTTTGTAGCTGGGATAACTATGAAAGATTATTGGAATGTTGCAAATGTTCACATTATCCCCCCCTTTTTTACCCCACTTACCTGAGTGGTAATGCAACCTATCTCTAGGAAGTCCAGATTGAAATTCAGATTTGTCTCTTCTTTCTTACTCTATGATTTTCCTTCTTGTTTGATATTTAGTAACACTGGATCTTCTTAATGAAATTTGGATTACTGCTTTACAGATGAAATCTTTAAATACTCAGCTCATTTCTCCATTCAAGAGCTGGATACCCTATTGTTGGCCTCTTCCTACAAATCTCAGAGCTTGTAAACCTGTAAGTTTTAGTCAGCAAATTGAAACAGACCTTTTCTTGATTTGCTTGAGTATTCCTCTCTTCTTTTAAAACCAATTGACCGTGTGGGATCCAGTGACTACCTGTAAACTATGTGCTGCTGCAGCACCCTTAGTTACAGCCCAGAAGTTTCTGAATCTGAAGAGAAATCTAAACTTTCTTTCCTCACAGCTACAAAATATGCAGCTTCAAACTCCTTCTCAGATTCAAATCCCTGTTAGAGCATGGGACACCTTTGAGGAAGAATGCAGAAGGCTCCTCATTATCATGGAGCTAACTATGATATATGCTACATAGAAACTCTTGACATTCCTTTCTGTCATTTCCATGCTCAATAATAATGCATGACAAGATTTAGCCTGGCACAAGTATATTGTCTGTCACAGGCGCTTCAAGATTTTATTTGACTGTTAGTCAGCTCACATTACTCCAGGCTGTTTGATACACAGAGCACAAAGCAGCTTAACACTGTTGCTATTAATGTTCAAACTACACTGAAAACACTTCATTAAACATCCTACTGCAGTGTAATTGTTTAATAATATTTTGATTAGGTTGTTTAGTAGACAACCCTTGCTGTAAAACATTTTCTTTCTGTCAAGTGACTCCTTGGGAAAAGGTAAGGTAAAAATGCTCAGAATAGTCTTATTTTCTCAAAGCTAAAGTAAGAAAAATTCATAATTTCCTTCTTATTTTTGGTTACTTTTTATGCTGTTTGGTTGTTTTTCTCCGCAACATTTATGAAATTTATATACTTTAGTTGCTGTTAGAGAAGTTCTATTCCAAGTCATTAAGAAAGAAGTGCAAACACAGGCTTCTTCAAATACAGACAACTAATCATCCAACTGAACTATTCAGGAATCTTGATCCAAATTCATTGTTCTTCCAATAGTAATGTGTAAAGCATTTGACAATCTCTTAAAACCTGGCAGATTCTCTAAGGAGTCATGGCCTTCCTCATGTTCTTAAAATAAGGCAAGGTTCTGTTTTTTCTTTGAGTAGATATTTGGATAGATATGGCCATAACATTAACAAAAGTACCTGACAAGATTTGCTATTCTTAAAAAAATCCAGAAGTTACATGAAAGATTTTTCAAACCTTGAACAGAATAAAGTATAAGATAATCAGATTTATTTTTTTTTGTAAGAAAGAACTGAAAATCTTGATCTTCTTAGTATGGCAAAGGATAAAAAATGGTGTGACTGCCTCATGTAAACAGAAGATAAAGAATAGAAAACCAGGGTGGCATAGGAATGAATGAAGATGCACCAGGCAGCAGTGGGATGAGAATGAGAATATTCTTGATCTTTGGTAAAGCATAGATTTGGGATAGATATTGAGTCCAGTACAGACAAATAAACAAACAACCCCTTCAAGAGTTACAGATTTAGGGACAGTCGTAGGACATGGTGTCTGTGACAGCAAGAACATGAACTTAAAGACCTAAAATGTACTTTTCTGTCCTGTATTTCAACAAAAGTGAGACCAAAAAATATTGAGAAAATATAACCTCAGAACTGCCAAGACTTTGCACACAGAGCCTTGAAACCAATTATCAAGAAACTGTAAGTTCCCTACATTTCTAGAAATATTTTATTGATCACAGATGGAATAAATTGTGGATTAAAGGTAGGTAGCTCACACTGCTATTATGATATGCCTGCTAAAATAGTAGAGACCTTTATTTTCTATGACTGACATTTGTCTCCTTTTAAAAAATACAAACTTATTAAACAATGATTTAAAAATGAGCAAAAGTGTATTCTGTGGTATGTATATAGATAAAAAAAATCCCTTTCATTAAATAAATACTCTCTAAACAGTATTACAGTAGCTTGCTTCCCGCAGTATCTGGGGGACATATTGAAATTAGTGGACAGTGAAGTGCCAGGAGTCTTCCAGCTTCCTTCTCTCTGGCTCTATCAATGTAGATGTTAAAGGAGACATCCTTTTGCACTGCTCAAGTTGTAGTGCATCAACAGTACAGTTACTGCCATTTATGTTTGAAAAATTCAACTTCTAGGTGAAGCCACACACTAAGTTCATGGAAAAAAATATTTACTAGATTTAATTCATGGAAAAGTTGACTGCAATATTTTACTTTCCAGCTATGCAAAGTCACACCAAGACATGGTTTTAATTGTTTCTCCCTCAAGATACCTGTGAAGAAGATAAACTCCTATTCTGTGTTTTTCCCACTTATATGACAGTTTTGGCCAGGAGATACAGAAAATATATTCTTTGCATTTTGCAACTTTCCCTCCAGGGTCCACAATCAGAAGAGCACAGAAGGCCAAATGTGCTACTTCTCTAAAACAAAGTGAGGGTGCTGGTGGTATATCCTGAAAAAATAAAAAAGTAATATAAACTTTATGCCGTACTGTATCAATAGAAATTCCAAATTATCTTGGGTAATAACTCTTTATCTTGGGTGAGTTCTTATCTTGGGTGAGTTCTCTGGTGCCATAGGCACAGCTTTATAGTAAAAATACCTAAAGTTTATGGGGAGAACAATATCTTCTCCCCATATATCTGCCTGGCAAAGGGGCAGCTGAGGCAGAGGAAGTCTATGACCTAAGATGTTACAGTCTCTCAGGCCTATATTGGGACATTTAAGGCAATCACATTCTACCAGGTGAAAACCTAATAATGGAATGACGTTAATCTTTGACCGTTTTTCTGTGCTACATCTATTTTACCTTATAATTATGGTATTGCTTTGCATTTTCAGCTTCTGGCTCACCTGTTAGACTTTCCTCAGAAATCTTAACAAATATAAGAAATAATTTCACTTAATTCTGCTATCTTTTACTACATTTGTCATATACATCATAAGTTGATTCCTTGAAGTAGTACAACACAAAATATTTCAGTTTAGTGCAACAGACAATAATACATGCATCAGTTATTCTAAAAATGCTTAAACTTCCTAGTGAGAAATTGAAACACTAGGAAGCATATTTTACTGAAATATATATATTTATATGTAAAGATATATATAAAATATATATTATTTCTTATATATGCAATGTATTTCTAATAATTTATACATTTGCATATAACAAATGTATATTGTAAATAAATATAATGGAAAATATTCAGCAAAATCTGCAACTAAAATATCTTCTTTTGTTTCTCCAAATTTATGAAAACTGGCATAATTTTAGTAAGTTATAGAGATAGTAATTATTTAATTGATCTTTAAAGTGATTTGGCTTTATAAATGGGCATAATTTAAAAGTATTTCATAAAAGGAATAAAAAAAGACCCTCCATTTTGTATATATAATTTGAATGGGAGTATGAGAAATTGTTTCCTTGATTATTTATGGAAAGTATTAATTAAGTATCCTGTGTAAGAAATAGGAAGGAAAATTTCACTCGGCTTAGAGTTCCCAAAAGCATCGTGAAACATTCAGATTTACTCCAAAATACATGTGGTGCTAGTCCAACAGGTTAAAAAATTTGAGCATTAGGAAAATGCACAATTTATGGTTTTGTAATCTGGAAGAGAGGAGTCAAAAAGAATCAATGGCTTGCTGCATGTTTGAAAAATGGTACTAGAAATGGCACTGAAAAGTTTATTGGAAAGCACCATTCATCGATAAGGAACAATTTGGCCTGATACTAGAAATATTGCTTCTTGCTATGAAGATATTTAATCCTTGAAAATGATTGCCAAGGAATATCTCAGAATTTCTGTTCCTGGATGATTTTTTAAAGGAACAGGGTGCTGAAACATTTGTTAGCAATTACTTTTGCAGCGAGATGGAAAAATTGATCTCTTGTAGTTCCTTCCTGTTGATTTTGTATTGTTGATATTGTTGATATTGTATAAGTTTCTTCATCCTTATCTCCTTAGCTCTTTGCTTCTTCCCATGACTGATTTCTTCTCAGCTTAGCTGGATTTCCCATTAAAATCTGGACAGTTTTAAAAGATGAAAAATATATATAACCATGTAAAACAATGTATACCACACTGGATAAAAATGTAAATGAATTTTGATCAGAACTAATTTGTGTAGTATTAGTACCATATAGCTTCATATTCCTTCATTACTATCTAATTCTATTTGTTCATTGTTAATCTAAAGCAATCTTCACACACAGAAGAAAGTAATCTAATAGGTTTAGCCCAGCCTGGTATCTGCACAACTTTTTCACACTACAAACATGAATTAATTATTAAAAAAAGTAACAGTGCAATGACATAAATTGGTGTTGTCTATTATATAGATTCAAACTTTAATTTGGGGAGGGGGTTATTGCTTTTTAAGAAATCATTATATATGGTCAATTCCTACAAAATTTAAAAGCACTTCTTAAAAATCACTACAGGCTTAAACTACATGTTAAATTACGCATTTAAGACATTCCTCATAAAATAGCCGGAGATACAATTTCACTAATATATAGAATTATTCAATATTTAATAAAATAAAATTCCTTCCTTATTTTCTCACTGCTTTTTGTAAGTGGGCACCCTTTTAGATACCCAAAGTTTATTAACACAGTTTTATAACTGCTATATTTTTTCCTCTGAGCTTGTTCATAATAACCTCAGACAGCTCCACCCAATTTTAGAACTTTTTCTGAGAAAAATTAGGAAACAGATTATTGATTGGTTCTCCAATGAAAGTTTGTGGCAGATAGAGTGGAAATAGACTTGCCTGTTAGTCACTTACTCAAACAGTATATCCTATTGGTTTGAATAACTCAGCTGGAATACAGGCCTGACTTCTATAGTCAATTTAAAGAAAGTATTTGACTGTATATATACTTCATATCACTATTCTTTAGGGGATTCTGCATAGTTGTGGGGCTTTTGATTTGGGTTGAGCTGGTTCTTTTTTGTATTTTTATTCCAAAAATTTATCTTTAAGTACTTTCAATTTGAACGAAATACTGAAACTTTTACTGGAATAGCACTGAAAACTTTCCTACCTGGAATGAAAATAGAGAACATAAAAATTCTGAGGAGCAACAGAATGTTTTTGTGCTCACTAGCATGCCAATAATATTAAAGTACTCTTCCAGCTAAGTCCATTTATCTAGTTACACTTCATGTCTATGTCCTTGGAACAACTAGGGTGGTGCCTGGACTGCATTTGGATGAACTGAGCTTCTCAGCATTCTATACAAGCCTTGATCATGAATGTTTTCCAGATACTGAGCTTTCATACAATATAAATTTAAGCAGTAATTTTTATTATGACAGTGTAGCTGGAATTTTGCTAGCAAACAGTATTGTATAGGCAATGTAGTTTGCATTTTTGTATAAAGTGGTTTTGACTGCAGTGTCAGTGTATGAATAAGAATGCATGTTTTTTTGAATCTGGGACCAAATAAATGTTGTGTTTCACTAAGCTGTGGATTATGAATGATCTTAAAAAATAAGTGAGGAAAAAGATTAGTAGTCACCAATGAGTTATTAGACAATGAGATCTAATCTTCCTCATTCACATATTCTTAAGCACTTATATAATGCCTATTTTCAATCAGTAACCTCAAAAATCATTGCCCTTGTATCTCTGAAATCAGTGAAAAAACTGCCACTAATTTTAATAGAGCTGTGATATTAATGTGCTGTCTACAACATAGGGGTTTCTTTATGGAAAATAGTAAAAATTTAAAAAAAATCAAGAATAAATTTTTTGTTTCTTGGGCAAAGTAATACTTAAAACCTTTGGATATGTTGCTGCTAGGAATCTCTTCTAGAAAACATATTCAGTCCCAAAAAGCTATTGTGGTTTGGACACAGATCATCCTGTGGGATTCCCTCAGAGTTGAAGGCCAAATTTTAAGTCTTGTTCACTGTTTGGGGAAGAGGGAGGCATCCTAAAGTTGTGAGACATGAAAACATAACTAAAACCTATAAAAAGACAGTAAATAATGACAGGAAAAATAAACAGTGACAAATGAGTAGCCTACTGAGTCATCTTTTTCAAAATATTATACAGGAAAAATACTTTCTTGAAAGTACTTGAAAAAATTAAACTATTTCCCCAGAATAAGGTCTTCTTCCTTAAAGTTCCTTCCTTTTAAATGTTATGTAATTCAGGGAGTAGTCCTTTGGCCGATATTATTCTTTTGTCTGCTGTACAGCTGGTTCAAGTACTTCTGGCAGCTATGCAGAGGGGTTGTATAGGTTTGCTATTGTATAGCTTTCCTATTCCCCTCTTATTTTAATTTCCTTCTTTTTCTTAATGTCTCATTGAATCTTATTTACTCTTTTTAGTCTGTTTTATGGACTATTTTTTTTTCTTTTTCTTGATTTTGAATTGGCTTATATGAATGTTTATTTTCTTATACATATATACATTTTATACAGTGTGAAAAGATCACACCAGAGTTTCCAATATTTGCCTTCTCTGCCAGAATTAAATGTTTCCCTTCTTAATGCCTCAATAATTGTTAATGTTTTATTTTAAAAAGAACACAAAAGTATTCATCTTGATGCTTTAAGCTTTTAGCTTTTATATTTTTCAGATCCTGTACTGTAACTCTGAATTCCATATCGAGTGTTAGTAAGCTCTCTTCACATTTTGGTCATACAGAACAATCCTTCCAGGGCTGGGAACCCAGGACACCTCACAGCCTCAGGCCCTGGAAAGTACAAACATAAGTGCATTGGGGGAAAAAGCAAACATGGGTATATGACTTCATTACCTGAAGCTATAATTGGACAATGAACCTCTGATATGCAAATTGACCAAACTTTTATCTGTCTGAAAAACTTGTGACCACTGTCCATCTTGGGTGTAGCCTCTGCCAGGCTTTTGCACAGTCCAAGGTGTACCTGTTGAAGGCTTTTAATAAATAGCCATTTTATTCTCTAACTCTGTCTAGCCTTTGTTCTAAGTAACCAGTCCAAGGCATCAATCTCAATACGGCAAAAGTGTACTCAAAAGGGACTAACAGACACAGATATGTATAGAGTAACATTAACAATTTGATCTGTTCATCTGCAATAAGCCTCTTCTTTTAACACAGGGCTTTTCACCTCATGAAAGCTGGTCTTCAATCTACATTCAATCTACTGATTTAAGCTTTTGTTCAATTGTACATTTTGCATTTTACTGATCAGGAAATACTGAGGGTATGTGGAGAGTGTACTTTCTTATGTTCTCCTATAATCCTTTTTGCCCCTAAATTTTTTGCTTGACTTTTTTCACTTTCTCACAGTCTATCATTATATTTATATGGTTATACTGCCATGTATACATAAAACACATATCTCACATTATCATTTATTAAAAACATTCACCTATTTCTCATTTTAAAGTGCATTACATTCACTGTATATGCACAGAGACATGCACACATGCCACACCCCCACTCACCCGGTTCACAAACTTATTTTTTTCTTTTCAAGAGGGGATGTCTTCATCTTTAGTATTTCAGATGGATTTGCAAGGTGAAAGACTTTTAGACACTTGAGGCAAATTCTGAGAGTAGTGATGGTGAACTGGGATGAGGAGCACATTATTAAAAAATATCCTTAATTTTACTGTGTTGGAAAATGATAGCAATAAAGTATAAATGTTGGCATCTACATTCTATTGTATCTCATTTCTCAATGCTCTCAGAGCTTCTCTACCTTTCTGAGCTTCTTGACTTCTCTGCAGCAGAATCTGTCATGCAGGCCATTTCCCCTTGCATTCATTACAGGGTTCTGCTGTCACATTTGCCAGGATCTCCCTGGATCATCTCATAATCACAGGAAAGGGACTTTGAAGGGGATCTTGCCATCATACATGCTGAGTTTCTGGTTTGTGTTCTGGAGAGATCTCAAAGAGCAATAGCTGTTCTACTTTTAAGAAGGTATATGTCTCTAATGCCACCAATGGGTATTTAGTTAAAAAAGGCCCAGCAACCCCAAACCTTGAAGTGCAGCTAATGTGGATATAAAAACTTAGCACAAACTCTTTTGTTTACCCAATCTGTTCTGTACATCATGAAATAACCACATTCTTACCTTCAGTCAACGTATAGTCAATGTTCATGGAATTTCCTATGCTGTCTGATAAGAAGTTTATGGTGTTGCAAGATTTTATTTTTGAAGGTATTCTCTCAGGTTAATGGAAAGTAATTATGGGAGTATGAAGAATGGAAACAACAAAACATAAAGATGCCAGACTTAATAAGGAAAGACTTTCTGGGTAGATTTTGATCATGTTGGGCATTACTTTGTTCTGAAGGACAGAAAACATTAAGGAAAGGCAGGCCTGAACACAGACTGTTTACTTTTCAGATCCACTTTTCTTCTAAATTCTTTTATTTCAAGTTATATTACTCTTTAAAAAGCAAAAGTCATAGATATGATATGATTGTTTCTGCAGGGGAAAAAATACAGGTGCTAAATAAAAGATAAACATTGCATGATCTTAGATGAAAGTGGCAGAAAGAGAAAAAAAATCTGCCTGAAGAGACACAGGTTATCTTGAATGACTTAAGAGTGATCTTGTAAAGAATGTGTGGAAGAGGTAACACTCAAACCAAACATGACAAAGCAAGACTTGCGATTCCCTTAAGCAGTCTTTGAAGATCAAAAGTACTGAGGAAAATGTTTTCACTAAGACTGGAGAGATTTTCAAGTTGATGTCTGGGTATTATAAAATCTATTGGGTTCTCTGCTTTATGGGTCTCACGTTTGAGCTTTATGATTTGCCCTGTCACTTTTGGTCATAGTGCCAAGAAGCCAGGTGCAGAACTCTCTAGGAACCCACCATACATTTTGCCTTGATCCCACATTCTCAAACACTAGGATAAAATATACAATTACAATTCAAATATTGAAAAACATGTCTCTTTTATGTCAGAAAAATAGCTAACATTCCTACCCCTTTATTATCCTCTTGATTTTGATATAATGACCTTAGTGATGAGAGAACAGTACTAGATCCTCAGATTTCCCTATTGCTGAATCACTGAGATGCTTTTCGTGACACCTTGACAGTTTAGAAGTAATGGAGATTTTCACTGAGGAAAGTCTGCAGAATTTCTTGCCTACGTGTTTTATTCAGATTTTATTCAATCTGAATAAAACAGATAGGCAAGGAGTTTTAAGGAAAAGACTTTGAAAAGAAGCCTGAAAGAGACAATAGATCAATTGGATCTGGACTTCAATTTCTCTTGGATTTGAGTCCATAATTCACCTTAATTTCTTCTGAAAAGCCTAGCCTGAAACATTTCCATGAACAGGCCTGTAGAAAAGTTTCTATTATGTTGCTTTGCCTACATTAGAATTTAGGTAACAAAATTACAAACTCAAAAAATATATGTATAAATTCTTCACTTGGATTTTTTACACATATGAGGGATTTCACATCTTCTTAGTGTCAGGAGCTAAGTAGTTATTTCACCTAACCTAGAAGTATGGGATTAATCCAAACCCCAGTGAAAAAAGGTGATTTATATATGTATTATGATGATCAAGGGGCATTAAAGTGAAGAAATTAATTACAAAAACAAAAAAATACAAACATACAAAACACACCACAATGAAACAAAAACAAACAAACAAACAAAAAAACCCCCTAAAAACAAAAACAAAAAACAAAAACAACTTTTGTCTTACCATTTTGTTTCTTGCCCATCACTTACCTGTGAAACTTTCTGGAAGTCTCTGGGGTTTATCACATGCTCTTGCAGCTTCAGAGAAAAGGACATCTTCAGCAGATATATCAATAAGAAAGCTTTGCTATCTTGATAACTGGAAGAGATATGGTATTTAACAGATATCTTATAGTATACAGCTTTCATCAATGCATGCTCAAAAGTAATACATTTGTTGTGTTACATTTCCATGTTCCACCTTCTTTTGCTTTATATTTGGGGGTTCTGTTTTGATTTTTTGTTGCTGCTTTTTTGCTTTCATCCGATGATGATACCTCTTTATTTAAAACATTTTTCTTGCCTACAAAACTTTTCATCCAAAAATTTTTATCATGTCTTCAGAACTGAACTTAAACAGTCTCTAAACTAAGGAAGAAATCATCTCTACATATGTTAAAGAAATAAAATAATATAACAAGGTCAGAACTTCTACATGGAGTTTCTGTGGTTTTCTTTTACTTATTGATAGCCTTGAATCATTACAGAATCAACTATAGCTATATCTCACAGGACTTTACACTTCATAAAAGAAGCAAAAAGAGAACTAAGAACCAAAAAAATAAGATTTAGAAAACTTAATTATAGATTAATAGTTATGACTTCTGTGTGTGACAAAAATTTTGTTATTAATAGGGTGGAAATACCCAATCACTGACGATCAATCATCAGAATGGAAATGGGTGATATGCATCCAGGAGGGTTGGGATGTAGGATTCAATTTTCCTCAAGTTCTAAGTAACTGAATAATATTTGTCTATTAAGGCAACTATAATGAATATGAACTAAAATAAATATTCTTTGTTGTAAAAGGAGGAATTCATAGTGAATAGAAAAAATATAGTAAAGAGGAAATTAAAAGGGAATACTTTATAAAAACTGCTAAGTATCAACAGTAAATGGTTTTGATTGCTTTAGATTTCTAAATTAATTTACATGCTTTTCTAGTAGGCTGCACAAATCAATAGAATGGGCAAAATTAATCCACATCTGCTATCTATTATTCATGGAGTAAGCTATCTAAAGAACATAAAAACTTTTTTTTCATGCTCCTTGATACTTCTGATAATTCACAGTTATTTTACCTTTTCCTAGGCTGAACTCACAGACTTTAAATGAAAGAAAATAATTTCAAAAGCATTGTTAGAAAGTGTATGAACAAACAGGTGGTGTACAAAGTCCCCGGAATTAGAACTTATGCATGTCTTTCTTTAGAAGTGTAGGTCCAGAAAGAAGTTGAAGGTAAAGAAGTCCTCTACTTTGGCCCTGTTAGTCAAGTACAAATAAGGTTTATGTTGGAGTATCAAAGCTGTTTATTGAGTCTATATATCACTTACGGTACACTATGTACAAATCACACTAGTGATGTATGAAGTTGTACCTGAAAGGCAGAGCTGTGAAATGGAAATCTAGCTGTGGTCAGGTTTTGCCAGAATTCCACTAACCCTAATTTCTCTGTGAAGTAATTCCAAGCATGTTCTAGCCTGCAGCTAAATAAAAGACAAGCTAAGAATCAAGAAAAAGAACATGAGACAGGACCTTCATTTCAGAGTCTGGATTCTAATTTCAAAAATGTCAAAGTAAATGGAAAGGGATTTTTATTTAAATAGAATAATGGCCTTGGCTAAAGATTTCATGAAACAAAGGTAGGAACAGAATGCCAAATAACCAGGCAAGGAGGACAATATGAAAGTCAATAAAAACCAACCAACTAAGCAAACAAAAACCAAAACCAAACCAAAACAACAACAAAAAAACCCAAATCAACTGTTCACATTACCAGAAGTTATTGCGATTTGCTGCATGCTTTTTTCAACATTAGGTTATGCTTTTGTCAAGAGCATTTAATAAACTTTCTAGGAGACAATTTGTAGATGTGTCAGGCCAGACTAAATGACCAAAGTGATCCCTTATGACATGAAGATCAATATTCAATACCCCTGGGGATTTGTTACTAGATATTCGTAAAGACTGAGCATTTCTTGCAACACTGTACCCTTGAGCATAATACCAGCAAGAAAAACCCAACAACAAAAGTAATCTGGAATAGCCGACCACCTACAGAGGGTCTTGAGGGGGCAAATATATTGTCTAATTATTTTGTCCTCTCTCAAGGACCCTGGTACTTCTCATTTACAGCAAGGCACATCATGAGCATCTTCACCCTGCTGTAAAATAAACAGGGGACTATGGTCAGAAAACCCACAGCTTAGCTCAGGGTTTGAAAACTCAGGTTAGTAAAGATCTTCAGTTCAAACTCAAAGGAAGTGATCTAAAATAATAGTGGAAGAGAAACTAGAAGAAATGGAAGGCATACTGGGATGCTAAAACTGAAACAGAAAATTTTTGTTTTCAGCACTTTCACTGTTTCAATGAGGATCTTTTTTAAAGAAACATTTTATTGTCATCAATTGATATGATAAAGATATATCTGAAAGGCACCAGCAATAGAGTATCTCAATATGGATTAAAAATAGTTAACAGATTTATAGAATATACATATATTTAAAATATCTTGCCACTGGTATATTGGTAATGAAACAGGAAAAGAAAATTGAGATAGTTGAAGGGAGAAAAAGGATTTGAGCATACAGTTTACTAAAAAAATATATCCAGACAGGAAAAAGATATGTTTGCTCTCTCCATTATTTGGTCTGCAGAAATATCAGCTAAAGGGTGGATGGTTGAGTAAAAGGTAAACATTCATAATTAGGAATTGCGAGATTTCCATATTGAAATTAAAATCTTTGGAACAATGAGTTCCTTATACTATTGTATTAATTTTCCCCAGGCTTATGGAAAATTCCCATTGCTTGATATATTTATTTTTTTAGTGGACTAAAGTAGATCTGACAGGAGGACAAATGAAAAAGAACTAACAGGCTTTTTTCCACTTCTGGGGTCAGAAATAACTCACACTGCTCAACAGTTTAATTCGAGATTACTAAAATTATAAAAGTGTAAGCAAAATAATGGATACTACACTTTCCACTGGGATGCATATGAACTAATTTTGGTTCCCATCCTCCTGCTCAGGAAAGGAAACGTGAGGGACTGACAGTGGTTGAAATGAAAATTTTGTTGAGAAGATCTGAGAATGTCTCATGACTGGATGAATGAATGCAAGTCACCATGTTTTGTCAGACAGGTATATAATGTCTAGGTTATTCACCTGCATGGGAAGGCATATCTCATATCAGTGATAATAGTAAAGGTACATAATGTGTAATGATAAATCAAATAAATTTTCTATTTAGTGATTTACAGTTGTATGGAGAAGTTGAAAAGGGATGTCAAATTCTTATGGAAGTTAAGGGTCGTGGATCAATTGGATCAGTCAGAAGCACTTACATTTTCAGACGATTTCTTACTCAGCAGTCATCAGATTCATGATATGCTTATTCACATTGGAAAATGCTGGTTTTCGAGTGAAATTTAATATTGTCTTTCAAATGGGACAGGTTCCTGTGACTGAAATCAGTGTTAAGTAGTGCTCTGGAAAACAACTGATTAAATGAAACGATTTCTAGAGAAAGAGGTCAGATATACATGTATTGGTTTTTTGTTTGTTTGTTTGTTTTTCATTAGGAACAATTTTGAAAATAAGATTTTGAAATTATATTGCAGTTCATGATTTTAACCTATTCCTTATTTTTAAGCAAAATCAAACCTCTTTGGTTTTGGATAACATTATTTTCTTCTTTTTTCTTTTTTAATCATTTTGTAGTATTCTCTTGAGGCAATACCGAGAAGCTCTTATGGATTTTTCTTAAAACCCATTATGCACAATACTTTTGAACCTCATCAAAGATATTAAACATAGAAGCCTCTCACTAAGTTGTCTTCAGGTCCTTAATACATATTTACTTTTCTTAAATTATTATGGTTATTCTTCAGGAGAGTTAAAGTGACCAATGATCAGATGACAAGTTTTTGTGCCTGACAAAGGATTAAAGCTCTCTGGGAAAAGAATTGCCAAATATCTATGTTTGTACAATGACAAGAGCATTTGGATATGTTCAGGTGCCACAAAAGGAATATAAATTTCTTGACAGAAACTGTTTATCGCTCCTCTTCAGCTCAATACTTGAAAGTATCTTGCTAAGGAAACACTGTGATCCACCATTTGTTCTCAAAAACTATTTTGAAATTGAAATTGTCTTTATTAAACAACACAGGGGTTACATAACTGTTGTTTCAGAGACAATCAGACCCTCCCAGGTAAGTTTGTCTTCACTGACAGAACTGGGCAGAGTTATACAGAGCCACTGGAAAATAACAGCAACAATGATACAATCTTTTTGGGGTGGAGTTTTTTTGGGGGGTTGTTTGTTTTGTTTGGTTGGTTGGGGTTTTTTTGTTTGTTTTGTTTTGGGTTTTTTGGGGGTCTTTTTTGGTTTTTTTGAGGGGGGTTTTTTGTGGGTTTTTTTGTTGTTGTTGTTGTTGTTGTTGTTTGGGGGTTT
>VXBN01009386.1:58222-87826 GCA_013397395.1 Sinosuthora webbiana | reverse complement strand
TTTTTTTTTTTTTTTTTCCTAGTCTTAATTTTTTTTTTTTTTTAAGATATTCCTCATGCCTACTGAAAACACTTTTTCATTTTATGCACTTTTTAGGTAATCTTGTATGTGTTTTGCTTAATTTTATAGCACTTCTCTTTTGAAAGAAAACTAAAGAATTATTCTGTTCAAGTATTGATTTTATTTTTACTTTTCTAAAATAGGTAATCAACACGGTCACTTTTTTAAAAGTTTTGGATCAAGCATCCTGCATCTCTCAATAACAAATCAAAAGATTTCATTTATGTGATTTCCTCAGGCAAATTTCTCCAAAAAGCATTTGAGTTTAAAAAATGTAACACGTGATAGTAGCACAATGTCCATCCAGTCCATGTGTGAACAATCAAAATCTTTCAATATGATTGTGCTTCTTATTATGATTATGTTTTAGTGGGTTTTTTTACTATTTTTCAAAAATTTTTAATATCCTGTCTAGATTATTGAGTCCTAAATTTAAAAAATTCAGATACAGTATTTCAAGCTACTGAGATTGTCTGCTATGTTTGATATGGCTAATTACAGCCCAAATGATTTTGCTCTGCCTTATAATGAACTTTTAGTGCACCTTTCTTACATAAATTTTCTCAGAAACCTGTTTGGCATTGCACACAGAGCACACCAGGCAATGAAGTCCTCATCCCTGCTGGAGTTTATATCTGGCATTTCTTTCCAGAAATGATCCCTGTGTCATTAGCAGCTACATACTCTTCAAAGACTAACTTTTTCTAGAAGAATGGAATGGAATGGAATGGAATGGAATGGAATGGAATGGAATGGAATGGAACGGAACGGAACGGAACGGAACAGAACAGAATAGAATAGAATAGAATATAGCAGTTGGAAGGGACACAAAATTATCATCTAATCCAACTGCCTGATCGAGTCAAGACTGACAGAATTTAAAGTGTGTTCTTGAGAACATTGTCTGATTGCCTCTTAAACACTGACAGACCTGGGGTATTGACCACCTCTCTAGGACGTGTGTTGCAGTGCCTCTTGCTTCTTCACTCAGTAAAAAATGCTTCCTGGAGTCTAAATCTCCAGCCTTTAACCATTTCCATGTGTCCTATCACTGAGCAGTGAGAAGATAACAGCACCTCCCTCTCCTTCTCTGGAAACTGTAGAGGGCAATGAGAACTCCTTCCAGCCCTTTCATCAGTTTTGTTGCCCTTCTCTGGACTTACTCAAGGATCTTCACTTTGTTCATAAAATGTGGGGACTAGAACTGCACACAGCACTCAGATGAGGCAACATAAATGCTGAATACATTGGATTTACCACCTCTTTTGACCAACTGGTGCTGTTGTTTTTGATGTACCTCAGGATGGGGATTAATCTCTAGGCTTCCAGGGCACAGTGCTGGCTCATACTGAGCCTGCTTTTGCACAGGACCCTGACATCCCATTTCAGGGTGGCTCTCCAGCCACTCATCTCCAAATTTTGACCTGGGTTTGATGTCACTTTGTCTTAGGTGCAGAGTCTGGCATTTGGACTAGTTGAATTTCATCCCAGTAATAATTTTGAGAAGTTTCAATCTATCTAGATCCCTCTTGCAAGGTCTCTTGCCTCAAGAGTCAATAACACATCCCAGTTTAGTATCAACAGCAAACTTCCTAATGGTCCATTCAACTCAGGCATCCAAATCATTGATAAATATTACTAACAGATCTGGCCCTAAAGTTGAACCCTGAGGAACACCTGTGATGACTGTCAACAGTGAGACATGGCCCCATTCATTACAACCATTTGATCTCTGCCCTTCAGCACACTGTGAACCTGCTTGTCCCAAGTTGGATACGCTGTCCAGAGGGATGCTGTGATAGACAATATCAAAAACTTCACTAAAAAATCCAGAAAAAATACATCCAAAAACTTCCATTCATCCACTAAGTGGGTGACAATTTAAGAGCAGGATATCATATTAGTTAAACAGGACTTTCTTTTCTGAACCCTGTGTTGACTGCATCTGATGATTTAATTGTTCTTGAAATGTTTTTCAATATGCCTCAATATAATCTTTCAATTTCAGTATAATCTCCTCCATAATTTTCCCAGACTAAGACATCCATAGTTCCCTGGATCTTCTCTAACCACTTTGTAGAAAGGAATAACATTGGCCAGCTTCCAGTCGTCAGGGGCTGACCTTTTTTTAGATGATTGAGAGGGTTTCTGTTATAACATCTGCTACCTGCTTCAGTACTCTGGGATGAATCCTCTCAGATTCTAGGGTTGTGTGAACATTCAGCTGATACAGCTGGTACCTTACCTTTTCAGTTATTGCAAATGAAAAGCTACTGATCCCATACTTGTGTTCTTTCAACTTACTTGTGTTCCATCCCCTCAAGGGACAGGGCATCCCAAGGTCTATCACTATTATTAAAAATAGAGTCTAAAACCTCATTGACTATCTCAGCTTTTTCTTAATTCATATTAATCAGATGACCATCTTCAAAAAGTATTGGTGTCATGTTTTCTATATATATCTTCTTTCTATTAGTATATTTTTAAAACGTACTTTTTATCTGAAATAACACTGGCCAGTTTCAACACTAACTGACATTTGGCTTTTTGTTTCTTCACTCTACATGAATGAACAACAGCTCTGTTTTTCCTGCAAATCGTACTTCCTGAGGTCATAGAATTATTTTTTTTCCGTTTGAGATTCATGAAAATTTCCCAGTTCAGCCAAACTGGTCTTCTGCTCTGTTAGCTTGGCTTATGACACAATAGATTCACCTACTCTTGATCTTATATAATATTTATCAATTTAGAAAATAAGTATTTTGTTAGGAAAAAAAAGGAGGAAACATATTTCTACATGTTTAATACACATTCCTACATGTTTAATACATGTTCCTACTTTATACTGATTCTTCTTCTTCCTGATGAATGAAGAGCATGCTTTTTTCCACTTTGTAAATTCTCTTGAACATCTAAGCATGATTTTAATATTTTAAAATTATGTCCCATCTACTGAGGATCAGTTATATTTGAGGATTCTGGAAATATTCTGTGCCTTTGAAAAAAGTGCTGAAATCCTTGTTCCTTTCAGCAACACAGGATACAGCTTGAAATTGTAGTAGTGGATCTGCTGTGAAGGAGAAACAGGAAAGCAAACAGTGTGGAGTATATGCTTATATTTAATGACAGAATTGCTAGAGAGACCCTGAAGGTACAAGTTCTAAATTACTTTTGAACTTGCTTTTTTGTTGTTGTTGTTGTTTTTCAGATTAGAAAAAGCACTCAAAAAGTTGACATATATGTTTAAGATACACCTTGATAAATTTGATAACTTACAATTACAGATGATTTGATCACTCAGTGAGCTTCTTTTCTACATGTTCTCCTAATTGTTACTACAACCAAGACCTTAGAATCTGAAAAAAAAATCTACATTCAGCTAATCTTTGTTGTTTCATCTAAGCATTGTACTGTTTACCTTAGTTTTAAAATTAAGTGTAAATTTATATGGAGATTTAAAAGATCAGAAATACACAATTGTTGTACTTTATTTTATTCCTTCTTTTAATAAAGAAGGAATAAAACATATCCTTCTTTTAATTTTTTTCTAAGGACTGCTTTTTTAGGAGAAAAGTACAATGCTATCTGTCAGATTGGAGCACATTCTTTCACAATAGGAAAGAGACAAGCCAATTTTGCCTGCAGATATATTTGAGAAATAACAGTGCAGTGACTAATTAAACAGCAGTGGTAACTATTTTTTGAAAATTATGAAAGAGGAACACCTATGAGAAGCCAGTCTGATATTGCTTTGTAAAAAACAAAGACAGATAGGATCTGTTAAAACCAGTTACTATTCTATTAAGTAACAGAACACATATAAAAAAAATATAACTGTCTTGAAAATGTCAAGATAGAAAGAAGAGTAGTTTTATAAAGAATAAGAATGAGGGAACTTGAAGGTGGGAGATTTGATTGTTTTTAATAATTACTCAAAAAAAAAAAATTGCTATGATACAATGAGTTAAAAACAGTCCTGAGGAAAATTTTAGAAGTGATGAAAAGTTTTTGTGATATTTTAAACTAAACATGTCAATGTATTTACTATAGGGAAATAACCCTAAATTAGTGTGAGAATAGATTAAATGACCCAATTTCAGATGCTCTTCTATGAAAGAAAATGTTGTGTATTAAGGGCTTAAGTGAAGTCCCATTGCAATCAGTGGAAAGACTCCAGATGGAGCAGACTCAAATAATCACTTCTCAGTCATCTGTTAAAATACACTTTAAGTAATACATACTCTAATTTAAAACAGATTTGAAAGTTTGAAAATTCTGTTTTACTTCTCAGCATAAAAAAACCAACCCCAAAGTTGTCTATTGCTGTGTCTCGTGTTTTGTGTTTGTAGAACACCTCACAACTCCTAAGTATATGTAGACAAACATCTATGTGTCCTGTCCCAGGCTCTCACTGCCATGACATTTCTAGATCTATTTTGCCATCTTGGGAACAATTTATGCTTACAAAAAGAAATACAAGTAAAAAAGGGTTATATAAGACTACTTTCAAGCAGCATTTGTGCTTAAAAAGTCAAAGTAATCATCAAGTTTGTTGTCCAAATTTAGTTTTTCATATTAAAAAGCATGACTTAAAAGCATCCCTGCTGGTTTTAAGTTGCCACAGCCTGTAATATCCAGATGAGACAGGACTGTCCACCTTTGAAATTCATCTTCCCACAATCATCCATGGTTCATATACAACTTGTGTGAAAGATGAATGCTGTGGATTCCTCTTACATTTAGCTCTCTGCTGGCAGCAAATTTGTCAGAGGCAGTTGGTCTGCTCTAAGATTTTACCTTCTCTTCAGAAAATAAATTAGGAGTATTAAAACTTCAGAAGACAAGATGCCTCTGAAGCACTGTTGAACTCTGGTGCTAGGCAGGAGGTAGGGGAGACATATTATGTATTCAATGCTGACATTTCTGCTAAAGCCTGCAGTAGGTCTTGAAAAAGTCATTAAAGTAGTTTGTGTTTGGAAACAGACTTTTTAGGAGGTGTTAAGTATATCCATTTTATTTTCTATATTATATTTTATAGAATTAAGATACATCCTATAGTCCTTTTTTTGTAAAAAAAAAAAAGTGACAAAACATGCTAAATTCTATATCCACTGATATTGACAGTAAACTAGTAATTGATCTCAGTGGTGTGTCATCAGATCCTGTTGGGTTTTTTTTTTTTCAATGAGGGGGCAAAATAAGCCTAACATTATAACTACTTAGGACGGTTTTTTTTAATTTTTGAATTACTGTTATGCAAACCATTTCTAATCCTGTTACAATGTGTGATCTACATTTCCATAATTCACCATTAGCAGTCTAATTACATGTGAACAAATTACCAGCACACAAACTATGAATTACAGAAATATAAATGACATTCTATCAGGTATTATGTCTTCATTGTCCCTTTTGCATTCACACCCATCACCACTTCCATGCAAGGAAGTGCTATGGAAAGTATGAAACATACAGAACAACACTAGAAATGCATGGGAAAACATCAGAAAAGGCCAAAAATGCAACCAGAATTATCTTACGTTTCCCTGTACAAGGAATATTAAAAAAGCCTAAGTACCTAGGTGTTGAGGGCAAAGTACAAACTATTCTTCGGCAAAATACACAGTTAAGAGAGTGTCTGTTCTCATTAAAGGATTAGCAGCTAATGGCTTTTGCCCTTAGGAGACAATTTTAAATGCAAAATATATTATGAGCAACATGTAATTTTCAAAGATCTAGCCATACTTCCGTCTTTATAAATCCTAAGAACTTTGGTCTTTGAAAAACCTACTCAATAAATAATTATTCTATTCTTGATCTTATTCTAGAATCCAATTTACAAAATAGAAATATACAAAAACTTGAATATCAAAAAATTTAATAGAGAGTTACTCTCAAGAATGTCAGTATTTAGAAACTTTGGCTGTTAAAACAAAAAATTGAAAATAAAAATAGAAGTTATCTTCTGTTAAGCCAAAAGGAAAAAAAAAACAACCATGACAAAACCCACTCACCCACCAACCAATTAACCAGCTAACTAAATAAACAAACAAGTAAGTGGAAATAACTTGAATGTGAAGTTTCTGAGTTTAGAGTGCTAAAAACAGTGTTATAACAACAGTAATTCCAAACAACAGTGTTAATGGCAAATATATTTTCAACATACTACCCCTAGGAGCATGGAAGTGGTAGAAAGTGTAGACATGTCTGGAAATATTTCTTTGCACAAGCAATAACTATAGCTGTCATTTTACTTAAAACTGGTTCTTACAAATACTTAGGAATATGACAAATGACTCAGTAATGCATTCTTTAATGTGTAAAAGTGTTCATGTGGACAAGTATGAAAAGTTCTGAAGATTCATGGTTTTACCATGACAGTGCCTTGGACAGAAGTGCTTACACCAGGAAACAGACATTTTGAATGATATTTGGAGTTTCTCTGCCGACTTTGTGGAAATGGCATTTTTATTATTATTTTAAGGGTCAATAGATTTCCACAAACATACATGGTGTGGCCTATGGTAGCATGCCACTACATCACTTTTTCTCAGTGGGAGAATGTACACGGAAAAAAGCATTTGGAAGATTCTAGTAAAAGTTTAGTGTTTAAAGAGAATAGGGGAATTATACTTTGTTTTGTCAATAAGCAAATAATTAAGAAGCTGGTTGTAAAACTACAGTTGTACCGTATAGGTAAGGAAATGTTCACATGTGATAAAAAAATGTTCAGTTATTCATAAGATGTGGACTGCTTTATACTAACTAAAAATATCAATGCAAGAGTAAAGATACAAAGTGTGTTTTTCAGTTGATAATTCTAGTCCCGTAGACTTAGATATCTGATACCGTGTCTAAACACTGGAAATGAGATTTCAAGGACAGCATTAAGAGGAACTTCCAGAACTGCCTTCAAGTCATGCGCTAATATGCAAATCAGACCAAATTAAGGAGAATGAACTGTTTCCTCCAGTTCATACCCACAATCTATTCCTTCCCTCAATAAGTGGTTAGTTAATCCTGCCTTCATCAGAAAAATAGAAATCAATATTCTTCCAGATCTGGATGGTGGAACACACCACATAAGCAAGGGCATAATCACATTGGGCATTATTTATAGTTCAGTGAACTCACTAGAACACGTCACCAGATTCTTTACCAAGCTTATAAAAATTAAAACTGTGACTACAATAAAATAAGAGCATTCTTTATAAATTCATATAAGCAAAATGGCCATTCATCAAGAAGGAAATTTTACAGGCACAGGAGAAGGGCATGCCCATGTGCCAAAAGACAAGCCATCAGGGAAGAAGACTGACCTGGCTGAACAGAGACTTTTGGCTGGAACTCAGGAAGAAAAATGAGACTTTTCAACCTTTGGAAAAAAGGGCAGCAACTCAGGACAACTAGGGTATGCTCTGGAGTAATGCAGAGCAGGTGGAAAATTAGCTGTGCCAAAACTCAATTAGTACTTAATCTGGCTACTAGCATAAAAGACAGCAAAGAAACAGCAACAAAAGAAGGGCTAATTTTATATCCTCCCTTTATTGGATACAGGGGGAAACAGTGACAAATGAGGAATAGGCAGAGGTACTTAATACCTTCTTTGTCTCAGCCTTTAGTAGTGAGACAGTTTTTCTTCATGTATGCAGCTCCATGAGCTGGGATACAGGGACAGGGGGCCAAATGAAGCCTCCATAATCCAAGAGGGAATGTTCAGTGATCTGCTACACCCCTTAAACACACAAAGATCTATGGGGACAGATGGGATCCACCCAAGGGTACTGAGGGAGCTGGTAGAAGCAGTCACCAGCAGACACTTTCAGTAATTTTCCAGCAGCCCTAGTTAACTAGGGAGGTCCTGCCTGACAAGAGGTTGGCAAGTACTGGCAAGATGCCCATCTACAAGAAAGGCCAGAAGGAGAATCTGGGGAACCATGGCCCTGTCAGCCTGACGTTGGTGCTAGGGAAAATCAGGGAGCAGATCATTTTGAACCCATCATATGGCACAGGTGTGACAACGAAGGAATCCTGTCCAGCCAGCAAGGATTTATGAAAGGCAGGTGCTGCTTGCCTGACTTGATTTACTATGACAAGATAAAGATTAGTAGATAAGGGAAAGGCTGTAGATGTTCCCTGCCTGGATCTCAATAAAACCTCTGACAACATTCTCCACATTATTCTCTTGGAGAAATTGGCTGCTTATGGCTTGGATAAATGCACTGTTCATGGGATAGAAAACTCTCTGGATATCTGGTCCCAGAGGTAAATTCAGTTGGTGTCTGGTCACCAGAGATGCTGCCCAAGGATCAGTGTTGGGGTCAGTCCTGTTTAAGATCTTTACCAATGAGCTGAACAATAGGATTGAGTGCATCCTCAGTCCGTTTTGAGATAATACCAAGTTTGGGCAGGAGTGTCAATCTGCTGGAGGGCAGGAAGGCTCTGCAGAAAGATGTGGACAGGCTGGATCAGTGGTCTGATAACAATTGCATGAGGTTCAACCAGGCAAAGTTCCAGGTGCTGCCCTTTTGTCACAAACCCAAGCAGGGTTACAGACTCGGTTAACAGTTGGACTTGATGACAATAAGGTATTTTCAACTTAATGATTCTAGATTCTAAGAGTAGATGTAAAGCTGCTTAGTGGAAAAGGATGGAGATGCTGGTCAACAGCTGGCAGAACATGAGCCATAGTGTGCCCAGATGGCCAAAAAATACTGGCTAGTATCAGAAGTAGTGTGCCCAGCAGGATCAGTGCAGTCTCCCTGAACTTGCCACGGATGAGGCCCCACCTTGCATCATGTGTTCAGTTTTAGGGCCCTCAGTGCATGAAGGACACTGGGGTGCTGGAGGATGTCCAGAGCAGAGCAACAGAGCTGGTGAAGGGTCTGGAGCACGAGAGTGGTGCGAGCAGCTTACAAAGCCAGAGTTGTCTTGCCTGGAGAGAAGGAGGCAAAGTAACAAGAAATAGAACAAGACAAAACAGCCTCAAAGTAGTGCCAGGGGAGGTCTTGATTGGATAGAAGGAAAAATTTCTTCACCAAAAGGGTTGTCAAGCATTGGAACAGACTGGCAAGGTCAGTGATGGAATCACCATTCCTGGAGGTATTTAACATATGTTTTGATGTGTCACTTAAGGACATGGTTTAGTGTTAGACTTGGCTGTGTCAATGGTTAGACTCAATGATCTTAGAAGTCTTTTCCTAACTGAATGGTTCTAAAATTCTACAATTAAAATCTCTAGTTTGAGTTTTCATATCACATGCGCAAGGGAGTGGTGTCTTGCAGTTGGACACACAGGTACATTTTCACAGTTCTGAGATTCATCTGCAAAGTTCTGACCATTGTCCCTTCTCAGTTACAGGTTTGGGTATTATGAATCCAGAAAAGCCTATGTCTGTATATAATCTGTAATACCTATTCTACAGTATTAACATACCTGATACATCAATTAGCTTATGTTCAGGATTTCAGCAAGGTAATCTCTATGTTCATACTGCTTCCTGAGAAACTAAGAGATTTGTTCTTGTCAAGGGAATCAGAGCTTGTGTCTTGGTTTAGATAGACAGGTATTTGCCAGGGAGGGTTGGAGTGTCCCTTGAAATGTAACCTCCCCTCCCCTTTTTCCAAACTATTATAAATTTGCAATTAAAAGGTTGTCAGGCAAAGATTTTGGGAATAGGTATAGCAGTTCTTTACTAGGGATATATATAAAAAATACAGATGTTGTATTACAGAAAAATAAGCAAGCAAACAAACAAACAAGAATCTTAGAAAACCCTGACAGAGTCAGAAATACAACCTGACACCCTGTTGGTCAGGGTGTTGGAAGCAGTCCAAAGTAAGCCCTCTTGGAGTAGCAGATGTGGTTCTGTTGCAGTAGAGATGGTCCCGTTGAAGAAAAAGGGGTCCAGTAATGGTGAGATGGGTCTGGTCTTCCTCCAGGGATCCAGTGGAAAAACTGGATACCCCAGTTGCACTGTGGCTCCTTTTTTATTTAGGTTAAGATGGTTTGGTTCTTCCTCTCTGTGTAGAACAGCTTAACGGTCCATTAGCAAAAAATGTCCCCATGGATTAGTGAAACAATGAAGAGAGATAAGTAGTACTCTACCATCTGATAAGCGACACTGACCCATTCGGGCAAAGATAAACAATTCTGCTCCATCCAGATGGAATAGAATAACATGTTCTTTACAAAACCCATGACAGCTTGCAAATAATTACTTGCACAGTCTATGGAGTCCAGAATTCCTTATTTTTATCTGTCTATTCAACCCAGGCCTAATTACAGATTGATCTTGAATGGGATTTCTAGGTCTTTAGTACCTCATAAATAATAAATAAGTAACAGTAATAAATTGACTTTACCATACTGTGAGAGTTCATTCTATAGCCAAGGTGTTGTTTTGTGTGAAACTAGCAGCACTGAACTTAAGATGGTTTGCCAAATAAATAAATAAAACTGCCTTCAATATACTTTCTGAACTGCTTCTCCATGAAATCACCCTGTCAACTGGAATTCTACCTGACAATCAGGTACTGTAGCATAAGTCACTACAAAAAAATTTCAGTGTTAGCATATCACTCCCACAAGAATCTCATTTATATTATGAGTGACACAATATTTAAGAGATGTCTCTTGGTACTGACCCTCAGGTATTTTTCAGCACTGTTTGCTACTTGTGTATAAATGTAACTCTTTATTTGAGAAGCAATATAACCAGGTATAAGAGTCTTATGCAGTTTTCCATTGCCAGTGTTTTTATTTCCTCACCCTGTGGACTGTTTATTCTAGGGAGAGAAATCACTTCCTCTAAACAATGAATTTAGAAAAACCGGTACAATTTTCTGATATTTGCATACTACAATAAGTCCAGGTTTGAATGGATATACTATCTGTAAGATTCAATGTATTTTTAACTGTATATCATAGATAAATTAACAAACAAAGGACCAACAGATCTGTGATCTTTAACGAAGAATACTTTTCTGTGGTTTCCAACTCCTTTTTCTGTACAAGTGGAGAAAGCGTTTACTCCCCCTTCTGTTTTGAAATGTGTCTCTTAATGATAAATGAATATGGCAATGGCACATAGGGATTTCTGATTATACAATTTGTCTTCAGTGCCACTAGTTATAATTTCCTGTTTCAATCTTCTCCACCTTTTTTCTATATCAAAATTGCTAGGAATTTATAGAAGTGTTTTTCTCTGCAACAGCTTGAAGATATAAGTAAAATGAAACACAGTGAGTATTTAAGATCTGATAAAATATTGCTAACTTCTTTTTCAGATGTCCACAGACCAAGCTCAGGCAGGAAGAATGAAAACTGAATACAGCACAGAAAATCTACAATCATGGATACTACACAGAATTCCAAAAAATAGAGCCCCACAGAGGAGAAACATTAAAAGTCCTAACATCGACATATCATTCATATCTCATAATAAATTTTTACTAGGTAACTGCCACTCAGAAAAATGTATCTTAAGCTAAAAGTCCAAGAACTTTAAAGCACAACAACTTGGTACAAGTTAATGCATTAAAAGTAAATGTATGCAACACTGACAAGTGTTTTTCAGCTGCCTAGAAAATATATGTAATGTAGGATGTCACAAGTTACTTGATTTCATTTTATTCTTTAGTTTGAAGTCCTTCATTTGCTTAAGAATTATGTATTTTGTATATGTACATTTTATTTCATTTTATTTGATATTTAATTCTATTTTTGTGAAGTTTGTGTTGAAAGGAGATGACATGCTGTAGGGGATCTAATCACCTCCTGGAAATTTTTTTCTGGTATAGCAGTATTACTTCTTTGGCTTCTCTTAGTTTAATTCTTTAAGTTTTTGTTTTTTAGCTTTGACTGCACATCTGTTCACTTCTTAAAGCAAGCCCTTCCTCTCTGGTTTCTTGTTACAGGGAGATTTAACTGGTGTGGCCAGAGGGACCAAACCATAAAACTCAGTGACACATAGCTTAAAAGTTAATGAACAGGACGTACAACACAGTCACACCAAGCAAGCCTCCTGCCCAAATGCTGACCAGTAGCACCCAGGGTACCTCTAGGAAAGGGGATGCTTGCTCCCATCCTTCAAGAAGAAGTGGGTAATATAGTGGTGTAATAACATCACCTGCAGTACACTACTACATTTCTCTAGGTGTTCCTCTCCACCTCTGAGGGGCTATATTCCAGCTGTGCATAATTTTCTGTAGAGATTATTGTCATAAACCACTAATGGTTCTGTTTATCATGAAGCTGAGGACAATCCCTTTGGCTTTCACCATATATGAGGCCAATTGATGGCTTTCATCAACCTCTTGTTCTCCAGTTTATCTGTGTCATACAATGGGTGAAGTAAGCACAGTGAGGGTCACACAACAAAGTTCTCTATCACTTCTTTGTTTTCCAGATCTGAGCAGGACAGTCAATCAGAAGGGGTAAATCTAGTGGGGGTCACAGCTATCTGAGTGGTACTTTCAGATAGGCTTTGTCTATGGCTTTTCTACATGTATATACTGAGAAACATCAAGACCATGAGAGAAATATCAACAAGCTCATAGCCAATATTTTACATTTTGAGGATGAGAGATGAGATGAAAAGTGCATTCTAATATAGATCTAATTAAAAGGCATTCATAAATACCCCTTTACGGGAAAAAGACCAAACCCTATAGATATATGGGACGAGTGGACAGGAATTCTACCGCATGCACAAGAAGAACCCCAAGAATTGGATCTTTTGGGGTCTTCCATGGCCACTTATTGTGTAAATTTTTATTATAGACCAAACAGAAAAGATTGGATCTTGAGAGAACCTCACATGTCGGCATACCGAAAAGATGTTTCACCAAACAATAAAATATACAAAAGAAAAAATTGGTGCAATTACACCGCATCAACACTTTCTATGTCCACTCGACATCCCAGAATTCTACCTAAAGGAGTATTCTTGATCTGTGGACACAGGGTATGGGCAGGAATCCCTTCTCGTCTTCAAGGAGGTCCCTGCACTCTAGGAAAACTTACCATTTTGACCCCAAATATATCATTAATTCACTATTGGAAGAACAATGAGAAAAATTTGGCCCGAAAAAAGAGAGAGTTAAAAAATTTGGACGAAAATTGTGACAGTCAAGTTACGGATTGGTCACGTCAAAAACAAGTGCTCATGTCTATATTTCTGCCCTGGGTGGCAGCAGCGAAAGCCTTAGGAGAACTATCCCACCTAGAGTGCTGGATAGGCAAGCAAGCTAATTTAACATCGGCTGTGCTCAGTGACCTCCTAGAAGATGGGGAAACAACTCGCCAAGCTACATTACAAAACCGAGCAGCGATTGACTTCCTCCTATTGGCCCATGGACACGGCTGCAAAGAATTTGAGGGACTGTGCTGCTTTAATCTAACGGCGCACAGAGAGAGCATCCATTCGAAGATTCAAGCCATACGAGATGCAGTGAAAGAACTGCAGATTGAAATGGCAACGGAATGGTTTGACAATCCATTTAAGAACTGGGGACTGAAAGGCTGGGTTGCCTCCATCCTAAATGGACTGTTCTGGATTCTGATAATTATTTTAGTTGTCCCGGTTTCTTTTGCTTGTATTGTTAAGTGCTTTGAGAGATTCTCAAAAAAGGTATTCATATTAAATAAAGAAGGGGGAGTTGTGGAGGTGCATGAGGATGGCATGGAAGGGACAGCGCTTCCAGCACTCCCCTGGAGGACTTCTAGCCCTTAACTTAGTTGGTTAAGCCACCATTTGCTCAGCGAAGGCATGTGATATGCTAATGGACTTAACGGTGATTGGTGGTTCGGTTACTACACCCTATTGGTTGAAATCCTACCCCCTGATTGGTCCTTTTTGGATCCCTTCCCCGATTGGTTACCTTTTCAATCCTCCCCCCTATTGGCTGTTATGTTGACCCCGCCCCTTTTGGTATCTATAAAACCCCGGCTCACAAGAGCTTTGGGGTCTTCGGGAGTCGACGGTTCCAGAATAAAGAAGGCTCTTGGAGACGACTCTGGACTCCTGTTCTTCTTCTGCGCCGCCTGGGGAAGCCACGCCTAGGACACGCTGCTAGCGCAGCAGATCACAAAAGAGCTAATCACTACACTCGGAGTGCCTGTGCCACCAGGAGTGAGGCCATCCCCTCGGGGCGTCTCGCCTGGGAAGGTCGTGGCACCCAAAGACCCTGCAAAGGGCCTGGGCGGTCGGCGACAAGTTTACATACACATCCCCCCTACCTCCAGAAGCTCCAAATAGACTGCGCTATTGGCTTTAGAACATGTTCTGGTGAACACTATAGTAATTGCCTATCAGCCTGCTGCAAAAGTATCAATTGTTCTCAGTTTGAGCTAGTCAGTAATTATGTTAGAAGTTGATACTGTCACGGATTGCTGCCAACAAACAATGTATAAATTAAAATATAGTTATTATTCAACATATTGCACAGTATAAATTTTCCAGTATAATTCATTCCCTAGAAGTGACAGCTGTTGCAACCTTCTAAGTATAGAAAATAATCCAGCTATTTGGAGATGCATTGGTCTGCACCCTCCTGGAGACTTTCTCTAAGCAGCAGCTGAAACACCTGACAGTTCATTGCAAGACCAAATGAATTCCGAAACACTTTTCCTTTTCATTGACAGAAGTACAGAATTATTTAGGTTGGAAAGGACCTCTAAGGTCACTGAGTCCTAACAGGTGCCATAATCACCACTAAAACATGTCCCTAGATGTCATATCTACAAGCCTTTAAATACCTCCAGGGATGGTGACAATCACTGTTACTACCCTGGGAAGCTCATTCCAATATTTAATTCAGCAAAGAATTTTTTTCCCAATCTAATAAGCCTTAGAGTTTTGACTCTGAAAACAGATAGGTACGTGGAAAACTTTTCTGTGTGTAATAAAAACAAATTTTAACACTAATTTCATAATTATTCACGCAGAGTTCATCTTTTTATATATAAAGACAGAAACCACTGGGATCATTGTAGCATTCCTTTTATTGTTATTCAAATGGAAATACACTCAAAAAAAGGGAAAAAGTTCCAAACTCACAAGCCAACTACACTAACAAAGTATAATTCATGCACAAAAAACTCAAGAGCATTGGCAACTAAAAACACATTAAGATATTTTATGCTTGATTCAGAGAACAGGTGAATGGAAACCTCTTGAAGGTTGTTCACTCTTTTGCCTCTAACTGGATTCATAGACTTGAGTCAATTACACTTTCCATGTCTCAATTTGCACTAGTTTAGAAGTGGGAAAATGACCCCACTGGACTCAAAGCAGGGTGTGAGAACTGAAACCGAAGCCCTTGGACTGTCTCAGATGAAAAATAGTGCTTAAATGAAAGTGTGATTCTCCAGTCACCCTTTCCTTGATGTACAGTCATGTAACACACTCAACTTCCTGGAAAGAAAACCAAATGATGGTGTTTGGTGGGGTTTCTTTGGTTTTGTATTTTTTTTTAATTAGCTCTATGACTTCATCAGACATAATAGTTTATCTAGTTCCCAGTGGACCCTGAATTTCCTAGATTACTACTAAGCAGTAACTTTCCTTATTGTGAACAAAGTAAACATTCTTCTAATTGGATATTTTATCTGTAGGATCTATATATATGTGTGAGTTCTTCTCCCCCAGAACACATCGGATTGAGTGATTTTTGGTTCTATGTATGTGGGTTTTTTTGTGTGTGTGTGGTATATTTTTGGCCTATCTGGATGTTTTCTCACAGTCTCATCATCACCAGAGAAAGCAAAGTAATTTTAAGAGTCCAGATACAGAATTAGAAACTGAGTGCACAGTCTTAGATTACCTCAGATAGTCCGTTTGTTATCTATTGTTTGCTCATAGGGGTTCACTCAGCAAATTTATAGCCTTTTCAGGGGAAACAAGTACATGGTGTGACCTTGAAAATACACTAAAGAAAGGTCCATTCCTTATTTGTGGCTTCACTTGGCAAAACAAATAAATGGAGATATATGTGTATAGTGTGATAGTTTAATTTTGCTGTTGGTTATTATCGAGACAGATATTTTTTTGGGATTGACTGTGGCAATCTCAGTGTGATTCTAATCACATCTTTCTTGACCCTGCGCTTTATAAAGTGCCCTGGGGCATTAGGGTGGTATATCTGGCCTTGTATTAAGGAAAGGAAAGGAAACATTAAAGGAAACTGCCTACTTTACACGGAATTTTAGTATATTCCAAACTGGTTAAACTGCGCTAGTGAGGCTTGATTAGAATTGACCCCACTTACCCTGTCTGAAAGACCTGGATTCTGCTGAACAAAGGCTGTTACAGGTATATCCATTCACTACTGAAGCAGAGATACATTTTTCTGTGATCAAAACTGAAATTTGCTCCACGCTTTGTACAGTAATCTGACAAATTTTACCTGAAATGAACATGAACACATTTCATTTAAGATTCTAGCACTTGTTAATTTTAGTGCTGAAAGCAATTTTCTTGGTAATGTTAAATAATCAAAACCCCATCAGTGACTCATTTGTCTTTCAGTATATACATACGCATCTATGTAAGAACCTGACTCATACAGAAATGAAAGCAACAAAGCTGTATTTCTATATATGTATGTATACAAATATATATGTTATAAGAATGTCACTAGAGTGATAGATCCATGCTGCTTGTCCATTAAAGTAGCAACTGCCTTAAAATGACATAATCTGGTCTTCTCATTAGCTATCTCCACATGCAATTTTACTACAGAAGAATTATGAGAAACATTGCCAATAGGCATAGTTAGAGTATGAAGTTTTGCATACTTTGTAATCAGTATTAATATTCCAATAATTTTGTGCAAAAAATCAGCAAATTTACAAATCTACACAATCCACATGGTATTGCTATTTCTACATGGGTATATATGTACACACACAAATACATACTTAATAGGTCTTTATGGCACACAGGAAGTTTGTACCAAGTTTCACTGAGAATCATAAACATCCTTTAGAAGACACTAAGAAAAACCCACTAAACAAAATGAAAGTTAATTGATTCTGTACTTTGAATTCCTATCGCAGAATTGCTGGTTGTACTTTAACCTTGGAACAGGTATTGATTGACATTTACCACATGGGACTTCATTACTTTACACTAGTATATCTGAATGTAAAGTGGTGCTTTCCAAATACAGGCAGACACTATCCTCTGTGCAGCAATACACTCATTTACAATACACATTTATCTATGACATAATGGGGCACTTGTATTGACCTGATCCCCACATTGAGTGGGTAGCTCTAGAAGATGTACTGGCTTTTGTTAGGGATATTCTTCTTGATTTCTTTTTCATGGAAACTAGGATGTAACCAAATGAGAAGAAGCAGATGAGATCACTTTAAGAGCCATTCCAGCATGTAATTCAGATGATGCACACACTGTGAATACAAAAATTTCCTTAATGTTTTCAGGCCTAGGCCTGGTGCTGAAAATCATCTTCTCTGTACTCTACTTCACTAAGGTCAGGTGAGATACTCAATCTATACAATATATTCTTCAGTCAATGAACAAGCTTAAGGAACTTCAGTGTTTGAATCAATCTTCTTTCCATTAAAAGGGACGCTGGTTTCATTATGAAGGTATTTATTGATTTCTGAATAGGTCTTCCCCACCAAATGATAGAAGTGATTGTGGGAGAGTTTTTGCTTTGACCTATTATGAGATAGCATAGGGGTGACAAGATTTTTTTTTTAGTATCTATTTTTAAATATTTGAAGTACCTTTTCCCTGAAAAAATCTTCTGTTGAGAGATGAGAATGCACTTGATATTGAAGTAAACAAGTCATACATGCATTTATGCTGCACACATAAATGTGTGTGTGTACCTTGCTTTCACTAGCCTTCTCACCAGAAAAAAAGACATATTTTAAAAGTCAATGTACTAATCTGAATTAAGACTGTGTATATCAGGACTATTAAAGGCCTCAGACCTGACTGATTGTTCCGTGCTTTGAATTACAGTCACAATATTTTACCTATTTATTTATTTATTTATTTATTTTAACAAACTGGTAGAAATTAATGTGAATGCACACATTTCTAATTCCTCTCTACATAGTTACTTAGCACTAAAATGCTACCAAAATATCTAATGTTATATGAATAAATCTTACTTTTTTTTCTGTACTTGTCTCCCCTTGTAGTTATTTGTTGGAATACCTAATGGCCAATTAGAAATCTATTTCTCTGACAGTTAAAATCTATAATTCATCAGATGCAATATGATAATTGCCTGTTCATAATCTCAAACATTGCACATCATTGAGGAAATGATTCTGAATTGTTTTCCAATTATAAATAAACTTAATTGCTTGGAAAACATACTGTCTCTTACAATCTCATAGAATCTGGCATTGGGAGCTAAGATGACACTACTTAAAGTTTTGCAGCTCATAATTTAGCAGTTTAAATGCACAGTTAAAACATTATAGACATACATCAAGGCCAATGGTGCTATTCATGCCCTGCAGTTGCATCATTTGAAGCTTAAATCAGGGATATGGTGATGATCATATAGAGACAGTGATATGCCTTGGGCCACAATTTTCAACTCACTGACAAACATGGAGTTTCTTAACCTGCAAACTTCAGCAGACTAAAGGGAAAGTAAGAAGAAGTGGATACATTTTTCTTTTTCTTGATTGTTCTCTAGAGATTTATTAGCCATCAGAAAAGTATTTGAATGTTCTCAGCCTCTGAAGACTCATGTCTTATATCAAAAAATCACATAATCACAGAGTCAATTAGATTGGAAAAAATCTCTGAGACAATCAAGTCCAACCTATGACTGAACACCACCATGTCACCTAGATCTTGGCACTGAGTGTCATATCCAGTCTTTCCTTTAACACCCTCAGAACTGACTCCACCACCTCCCTGGGCAGCCCATTACAATACCTATATGATCCCTTCTGTAAAGAAGTTCTTCCCAATCACCAGATTAAACCTCCCCTGGTGCAGTTTGACTGTGACCTCTTGTCCTGCTGCTAGTTGCTGAGAGAAGAGTCCAACTCCTACCTGGATACATGTCACTCTTGAGCGTCCTTTTCTCCATGCTAAATGATCCAAGCTCTCTCAGCTGTTCCTCACAGGACTTATCCACCAGACCCTTCAGTTTCACTGTTGTTCTCTGGACCTACTCCAGTGCCTCAATGTCCTTCCTGAATTGAGGGGCACAGTACTCGACACAGAACTCGAGGTGCAGCCTCAGAAGTACTGAGTATAGGGGAAAAATGTCTTCCCTAGTCCTGCTGGGAACATTATTCCTGACACAAGCCAGGATGCCATTGGTCCTCTTGGCCACCTGGGCACATGGCTGGCTCATGTTGAACAGGCTGTCAACCAGCACCCCCAGGGCCTTTCCTGCTGGGTCACTCTTCAGCCTCTCTTTCCCCAGCCTGTAGGTCTGCATGAGGTTATCGTAGCCATAGTGTAGGACCTGACACTTGGTCTTGTTAAACCTTATGCTATTGATCTCAATCCATCAATCCAGCCTGTCCAGGTCCATCTCCAGAACCTTCCCACCCTCCAGCAGATTAACACTCTGACTCAACTTGTTGTCTACAAATCTACTAAGGGTAGACTCAGTGCCCTCATCCAGATCATCTATAAGGAGTGGGCCCAACCCTAATCCATAAGGGACACCAAACTGGATGCAGCACCATTCACCACCACTCTCTGGGTCAGACCATCCAGTCACGTCTTAACCCAGCAAAGAGTGCTCCTGTACAAACCATGGTGTGAAGGACTGTTAAGGACCAACTTGTTCCATCACTGCACAGTGAGTCAGGACAATCTGCAGTTAAAGACCTGGTGTGATAATGGGCCATGATCATCTGTGGATAATGGGCCATGATAGCCCACAGTGGTGATGGTGAATATGCTCCTGCCATTTCATGCGAACGACCTGCATGCGCAATAAATTGAGAGTGTTCTGTGAACATCTTGTGGATACCAATGCCCATGTGGTGAACATGCCTTTGCCATAGTCCCAAGCTTTAGCAAAACTTCCCAGTCACCACTGTAAAGGGCCACTCTTCTGGTATATAAGAGAATGTACAGCAATCCTGGTAGAGCTCTCCCTACCATCAGATGAAAGAAGAAAGGATCAATGGGATGCCGCTGAATCCATGGTGGTGACTATCACTTGCTTTCCATAATTTTTTGCTTTTTGCTGCTTTCCTGTCTTTCCTCTTTGCTCTCTTTCTTGATAGTAAATAAAAGTTAATTATCACTTGATCTTGTTTTTTGTCGTAGTCTTGCCCCAGGTATTTTCAAATTTCCCTCCCCCTCTACACATGAAGATGGGGACACATGGAATATATCATGGGAGATGATGTTGAAGGCTTGGTCAAAGTCCAGGTAGACCAGGTAGTCCAGGTAGTCCACAGCCTCATCCACTAGATGGGTCACCTGGTCATAAAAGAAGATCAGCTTATTCAGGCAGGACCTGCCTTTCCTAAACCCATGCTGTCTGTGTCTGTTCCCTTGATTGCCCTGTAGGTGCAGTGTGATCATGTTCAGGATAATCTGCCCCATAGCCTTTCTGGGCAGCAAGTCAGGCTGATAGGCTTGTCATTCTCTTAATCCTCCTTCCAACCCTTATAGATTGGTGTCATGCTGGCCAATCTCCAGTCATCTGGGACCTCCCCAGTTAGCCAGGGGTGGAAAGATAAATGGTAAAGCAGCTTAGTGAGTTCTGCTAGTTCCTTCATCACCCTAAGGTGAATCCCATCTGGTTCCATAGCCTTGTGATCTTTTAATTGGTTCAGTAGGTCACTAGCTACTTCCTCCTGGATTACAGAGGATTCATCCTACTCCCCATCCCTGTCTACCGGCTGAGGAGACCAGCTGAGGGTAACTAGTCTTACGGTTGACGTATCAAACTCTCCCAATGAAATCTGTATGAAGAAGCTCTTTAACAAGGTTTTACTTGCTAATCTAAAAATGTGTGCTACAGGAGCTACTTAGACACAAAACTGTTACCTGTAAAAAAAAAAAAAAAAAAAAAAAAAAAAAGGGTAGGATTAAAGTATTGCCTTTTCACTCTGCATTTTCAGTGAAAATTTGATACCTGTTGTGATCTCTCAATATCCCAGGCAGGTGGTAGATGTGCTAGGTCCTAATATTTCTATGATGAATATGTAGTAAGGTTTCTTGTTGCAAAGGTAGAAGTCCTGCCAATGCTGAAATGTGTCACAGACATCCTCCTCTTTTGTCTCTTTTTGAAGAATGAAAAGCAGATTGCTCTGACTGATGAAGATGTTATTAAAATGTGAATCTTAGTTCCTCTTTCAAGTGCCTGAAATGTGGAACTGTCAAAAGACCACATGGAAAATGAGCTAAAACATGTTAAACCAGACTATTTGCAAGCACAATCACAAACCAATCCCAAACAAAACAACCTCACAGTCTGGAGAACTTTTGATTCCTTGGAGGCGTAGGCTGAAACAAGAAATACTGATGCACAGAGACAATGGCAATCTTGCAAATGATTGCCTATCCTGTTCAGTGGCAGAAGCTGCATGGTGAGTCATTCCTTAACTAAATCTTACCTCATACCCTGTAGATGAGATCATAAACTCCAAAATAAGGCATGTCTGAAGCACATATGTAAGAAAATCCACAAAAATGACAGAGATTTGTATACCTCAAAAATTTGTGAGTGCTCTCTCTTTTAAAAAGGAATTTTCTTTTTTGCAAGTTCCCTGCATCGAATATTTGAGTGACATCACCCTCACCTCCACACTATATCTGAAAAATAAAAACATAGAATCATAAAATCACTTAGGTTGGAAAATTTCCTCAAGATTGTTGAGTCTGACCATTAAAATATTTAAGTCCAGCACTGAACCATGTCCGTAAGTGACGCAACTTTTAAATACCTCCAAGGATGGTGACTCCACCACTTCCCTGGGCATCCTGTTCCAAGGCTGGACAAATCTTTTTCCCCTAACTTTCAATCTAAGCCTTCCTTGGTGAAACTTTGAGGCTGTTTCCACTTGTTTTATCACTTGTTGTTTGGGAGAAGAGACATCACTACAATCTCCTTTCAGGTAGTTTTAGGGAGTGATAAGGTCTCCCCCGAGCCTCCATTTCTTCAGGCTAAACAACTCCAGCTCCCTCAGCTGCTCCCCATAAGACTTGTATTTAAGGCAGTCTGCTTTTGCTCCACCTGAAGAGAAAGAAACCAGTTATTAACTAGTGAGAAGCAACAGCCTTTTCCCCTCAAATAACCCTAAGGGATCAAAAGAGAAATAAGTACAGTTATCTTGCAAAATGCAACAACATCTCACAGTATATAGCTAGATTTGCCATTTTTTTTCTGTACTTACTCTGCTGTTTCAATATAAAATACTTGTTTGTGAAGTTTTTTTCAGTATTCACTAAAAGAAACTCTGTAAGTCATCGCAGTTGGTGTGACTGTGCAAATTCAGTTACAATTTCAAAGCAAAAAGGGCAGAATGAGATTACTACTCAAAAGCATGTCATACAGGTGAGACAGGTAGGAATAGATACCCTTTGTTATAAAACCTGCAAATTGAACATGGCAGTATGTTCTGACATTTAAAAAAATTGTTTTTTTCTTCTCTACCATGCATATTTAACAGAACTCAATCTCATGAATATATGATTTACTATTTTCCAGTGATAATAGCAGAATGGAGAACATAAAGTATTCAAAAGAGCAGAAATGTGAAACATAAGGTTGCAGTCTCAGAAACATATCCTTAGCAGCTAATAACATTATTCAGAAAATCAGAATTCACAGAAGTAACGTAAATTAAGTAAAACCCAAAAAATCTACAAAATATGACATGATTCAAAACATGGAACAATGAAAAAAATATCCTACAGCCAGGGTGAAGTTCAAGCCTTTAAAAAATTGTGGGTATGTACTTAAGACTATCAGCTTATATTTTCTTTATATTTTCTGAATGTGATAAAATAGCTGTTTACAAAAGTATTTGTTATTTTATCTTTCATGTCTTTCCTCTCAAAACTTTCCTGAAACTGCCATTCAATATGGCAGAATGAACAATTTCTGTTTTTAAAGTCAATTACAAAAAAAAAAGAATAACAGAAGAAAAATTCAATAACATTTTCTGAAAAACCTATGACAGCTTATGTTATTTTCATGAGAAGTGTATAAATTATAGAATGGTGTAGATTGGGTCATATTTAGTTCCAACCTCTTTGCCACAGGTAGTGACACCATCCACTAGACCAGGTTGCTCAAAGGAGTATCCAACAGGGACTTGAACATATCCAGGCATGAGGCACCCACAGCTTTGGAAAACCTGTTCTGACCTGTTTTCACACCACCCTCACAGCAAAGAATTTTTTCCTAGTATCTAAATGTAAACCTACTCTCTTCAACGTAAAAGCCATTCCCTCTTTTCCTACCACTTCATGCCCTTGTTAAGTCCCTGTCCATCTTTTTTGTAGCCTCCCTTCAGGTACTGAAAAATCTGCCTGAAGCCTTCTCTTCTCTGGGCTGAACATCACTGACTTTCTCAGCCTGACTTCATTGGAGAGGTTCTCCTTTCTTCTGATAAGTTTTGTGGCTCTCCTCTGAACTCATTCCTCCTCCAACTCACGTGTCATGGACTTCTGTCAATCCATTTTCCCAGCCTCTGTTTATGCTTGGGATTGCCCTTACCCAAGCAGGACTTTGCTCTTGGCCTTGTTGAACTTCATGAGGTTTGCATCCAGCCCACCTTTCAAGCCTGTCAGGGTTCCTCTGAATGGCATCCTTTCCCTCCAGTGTATTGTGCACACCACACAGCTTGGTGTCAGCAAAAATGTTGAGAGTGCAATCAATCCCACTGTCCAAACCACTGACAAAGATATTAAACAGTGCTGGACACCATACTGACATCTGAGGAACACCACTTGTCACTGCCCTCCACTTGGACATCCAGCCATTTACCACAATTCTTTGAGTGTGACCATCCAGCCAATTCCGTATCCACAAAGTGGTCTACCCATCAAATACATGCCTCTTCAGTTTAGAGATAAGGATGCTATGTAGGACAGTGTCAAATGTTTTTCACTAGTCCAGGTAGATGACCTCAGCTGTCCGCTCCTTATCCACCAATGCTCTAACCTTGTTGTAGAAGGCCACAAGTTTTTCAGGCACATTTTTCACATAGGGAATCCATGTTGGCCATCACCAGTAAACTCTTTATTTGCTATGAGTCTAAACATAATTTCCAGAACCTGCTTCATGACCTTGCCAAGCACTGACGTTAGACTGACAAGGCTGCAGTTCCTGGGGTCTTCCTTATTTCCTTTTATACAAAAAGGGGTTATGTTTCCCCTTTTACAGACAGCATTAACTTCACAGGACTGCCACCATTTATAAAACATGATAGATAGTGACTTAGTCACTTTGTACATCAGTTCCTTTATGACCTGTGTATGTATGTCATCAGGTGCCATGCACTTGTGCACTGTCAGGTTCTCAAAACTGATCTTCTCCTACAATGGGCATTTCTTTATTCTCTTAGTCCCTGCCCTTGCCTTCCCCAAAGCTGAAAAGCAACAGAAATAATGCAAAATCTATTACTGGGTATATTGCTAATTCACTAATCTTAAATGAGGCATATTAACTAGGGATAAATAGTGGAAAATACCTGCAATTCTGGTGATACAATTTGGTCTCTTTCATGCTAAAAGCATTTAAAAAATGCAGAGAGCAAAAAGTATAGACCCTACCCAAACATTCCTTTTGATATCACTTCAGTGCCATATTGCTTCTGAGTCTCAGTAAAAAAGCCAATGGAAAGAGTAATACCATATATAAAACTTATTTTGCAATGTAGACAGATGAAACCTAGGGCCATTACCTATAAAGATTATGAATTTCTTGTTTGAAGAAGATGATGGATACAGAGAATAAATTATACACTCTAAATTCAGGAACAGTGTTTTCAACATCATACGTCATAGAGTGGGAAGATTCTACAAAGGAGGAAAGAATATTGATTAGTATTTGCCAGTGATATGGTTTATAAGAACAGGACTTTTCTACTTGCTCTCTGTAAATTCTGTATTTAAGCCAGAACTTATATAATATTAATAGGAGTAGTTTATCTAAACATCCTTCTTATTTTTTTTTTATTTCCCCTCTTTAAAGAAGTTTTTTTTTAGCTTGTTTTTCATTAGATTATTTCACTTGGTTTGGCTTAGGGTTTCTTTTGGGTTTGTTCTCTTTATTCTTCTTATAGCCTGTGATTTGGCAAGAAAGTATCTCAAGTAACTTTAAGACAGTAAAACCAATGTGTGTAGAGTTAATTTTGTCTATTATATCTTGTTTAAGGAAATCGGTGCATTTATTCATTGCACTGTTTTGATAGATTTGAGGCTGAATTTGTTTTAAAATTGCTGGATGTTTTCTTGATTTCTTAGTTTCCCTGCATCTTTGCTTTGTTTATGTCAGCTGCTTTTTTCATGTGTAATCAGGGCCAGATGAAGGGAAGGGAAGGGNCACACCCTGAACCAGATAATTGGGCTGTACTTGAGTACAGGGAAGGGAAGGGAAGGGAAGGGAAGGGAAGGGGACCTATAATGATCATCTAGTTTAACTGTGTAGCCATTTCAAGGCTGAGAAAAAGTTAAAGCATGTTGTTGAGGGCATTGTCCAAATGCCTCTTAAACACTGACAGGGTCTCAAACACATCTCTAGGAAGCCTGTTGCAGTGTTTGACTACCCTCTCAGTAAAGAAACATTTCCTGATGTCCAATCTACACTTCCTGTGTGCAACTTTGAACCATTCCCATGTGTCCTATCAATGGGTAGCAGGAAAAAGAGATCACCACCTCCCTCTCCACTTCCTCAGGAAGAGGTATAGAGCAGACTCTTATTCTTGCTGTTTCTTGAATAGAATTGTACAGAATGATAAATTATGTTCATTACTTCTCTTCTGAAGAGAAACCCCACAACAGATTTTTACAGAAAATTCCTAACATGTGCTACATTCAATTTTATGTAAGGAGAAAGCACAAGAGCTGTGGACAATTTCAGTTTCCCTTAACAGTGTCAGAAAAGGCTGATATAGGATTTCATAAAATAAATTGACCTTGTGCTGTCCTCTGCATCAGGGTGAACTTCACCCTATAGTAATAATGGCAGTAGTAACAACAGTAATTGCAAACAGTGCTATTGGACTGCAACCAGCCAGGACAATTTCAGAACAGCTACTATACAGCTCAAATCACTGAGCAAGCAGATCCTTAGCAGGCTACTATTATATCTTTCAGTTATTGACAAAGAAAATCTCCTGGGTACTATGAGGACACCCTATCGCTGTAGTAAAGCTGCTTAAAGCTGAAGCGATCAGGAAAAATTACTCAAAAAAAGCCCTAAATCAAAAACCTCAAAAACCAACACAGCAGGAAACAGGCTATTATGCTGCAACTCATATTGTCCAGTGTTACAGAGTCCTTCAGGGTATATAGTGGCAACAGGAAGGTCCAAACAGGAGTTGAAATATCATCTCAGAAAAGCTGTTTCATTTATTTTTCCTGAGGATTTGTAAGAAGTTTGAATGTTTAAATTTGTTTGTAAATATTTGAATGTGAGCTGTGTTCACATAATGTGTGTCTAGCCTGTACTAGGGAAATACTGAGTTATCTTTTATTGGATTTTGGTTTTCTGCAAGTTTAAGAATATATAGAGAATGGGTGAAACAATAGATTGAAAGGCACATACATAGATATTTACAATGCAAATATTTTCCTTTCGATAAAGCAAAGTAAGGAAATGTGAAAGAAAAATTGTTGACATGCTCAATAATATGCAGGCAAACACATCTGTCAGAATGAGTCCTTTTGTATGAGCAATTTTGGTTTCTGCCTCTGCAAATATGTGCACATATATCACACCTGAGCTGCAAGGAAGCCACAAGGATCAAGTCCACCTCCTGGTACTGCAAAGCACCATCCCCAAGAATCACACCATGTGCCCTACTATTGTCCAAATGCTGCTTGAACTCTCTCAGCCTCAGAGCTGTGACCACTTCCCTGGAGAGCCTGTTCCAGTGTCCAATCACCTTCTGCGTGAAAAACCTCTCTCTAGTAACCAAACTAAACCTCCCCTGATACAACTCCAGGCCATTCCCTCAGGTCCTGTCACTGGTCACCACAGAGAAGAGATCAGTGTCTGTCCATCCTCCTCCTCTCACAAGGAAGATGTAGACCATGATGAGATCTCACCTCAGTCTTCTCTTCTCCAGGCTGAACCTACCCACAACACTGCTTTCCAGCATCTCATTGCCCAGTCTGTCCATACCTCCTGGGCTGCTTCATCCCAGGTATAACATCCAGCACTTTCCCTTGTTGAACTTCGTATGTCCAGCCCTCTAATTTGTTGAGGTCTCTCTCCAGGACCTCCCTGCCCTTGAGGGAGTCAACAGCTCCTCCCAGTTTTGTATTGTTTGTGAATGTGTATAGGTGTTTATATAAAAGTAAATGCAAAGCACATAAATGTCTGCCTGCTTCTGTTTCAGTTTTTCATGGGGAAACACATGAGGTCTATGACTATATGATAATAGGAAGCTATACTGAGCAAAATGGTATAACATAGAAAGCTCACCAACAGATCAGTCACTCAACAGCTAACCAGGAAAATAAAGATGATTAGTTTCAAAAGTGTTAATTTTTGCAGGGCTTAGGACACATGGAGGTTTTAAGGAGATCTTTGAAAAAACTGCTCTTACTGGGTAACACTAGGAATGCTGTAGTTAATATAGACATCTGGGTTTAGTTTTGGTCTTCGGTACATTTCTGTTAATCAAGATTATTTCTAAACCAGTTTTGAGGACAGAATTTTTATTCTTACATTGCTGCTTATTTTTAAACAGTTATTTGCAATACTTTAAATAGACTACCTGCAAACAAACACTCTAGCCTTGATGGATTTCCATCAAAAAATTAAATATCAGCTTTATATTACATAGAAATATGTGAATGTGCCACATGTAGTGATTACTGTCATACTGATGTTGATCAGCATGTGAAAATTACATTTAAAATTGTGAAAATTGCTATTCATTGTTAAAATAATGCACTTTTCATAAATGTCATGCTATTTTTAAGTGAATAAATTTTCATCTAATGGATATGGGGTATTCTTAGAGCAAAGAAAAGAAATCAGAATTAGAATCAAGCTTTAAAAAGAAGAAAATTTTCATTTTGCAATGCAACAACTTTATTGAATTGTTTACATTTTTCTAAATTGAAAGCAAATGTGAAATGAAATTTTGTTTGTTGCCAAAAACGTTCAAATGGAAATTCTGCACACAGCTGTCGGAAGAGATTTTCTGTCTGTGCAAGTGTGACATGTCCTCCCATAATATATATTGAGCTCTGTCTGGAGACTTGAGTCTACAGTTAGTTTTTCTGGTTCGAGTGTTAGCTGAGAGTGAGATTTTTCCCTTCCATTCCTAGCTGACGTCGTTGTGTTCATATAATATTATAGCATAAACATGGCTTTATTTAAGACACAGAAAGCTAGAAGCTTGCATAAGTCTTTGCAAGGTTGATGCTTTTGATTTTAAGACCTTTAAGACTATGTCTAGGTTTTCAGTAGTGTTTTGTTTACGGACACTACATTAGCTCTGGTTCCTGAGTGAGTCTCTAAAGGACTGCAGAAATAAAATTAAAACTAAAACTAACAGGTATTTACAAGGTGTGTGGTGCAACTTGCAGGAATTTATGCAGCTAAGAAAAGAGTCTTATAAAAATTGGGAGGAAGAGAGGATTTTATGATCTACAAAATCCAATAGATACAGCCATACAAGATGCCCACACAATTTGTACCAGTGTAAATGAAATAGTTTTCTACTTTAATAAATGCTTTGGGGAATATAGTGCAAAAAGGTTCTTGTTCCGTTTAATTTTGAAGTAGACTACCCCTCTTAATTACTGCATTCAGGCAATCACGTACCACATGTAACAGTTGTAGCCGATGAAGTCATGGAATGCTTTAAATCAGAGCAGGCAAGAAGGATTTTAAAAGAACATTACATTTGTTGCAGTTTTCTTTATATCACTCTAGAAGTGAAAAAAAAAAAAGGATGAGAGAAATTAAGGAAATCTGACAATCCATTTTATTTAACAAAATCAATGTAAATATTTTGAGTTTATATTTCTTGGATAAAATATGTTTTTTTAGTAACTTAAAATGCAAGCTATATTCAAAGCATATTTTCCTCTTCAGGACATCTTCTCAAACAAAGAATTAAATTAAAAAATTGACAATAATTAAGGTAATTTAAAAATCAGTCATAAATTATAATGTATTTCCCCTAGAATCTGGATATCTTCACATGTAAAATACTGTAGATGTGTCACTTCATTATGCTTCTTACATTTCAAGGAAGGTTTTTGCTAAACTGAGGTCCTTGAATTATGTTCAAAACAGTACCTTCAGTTTTTTTGACATTGAAATGCTTTCTGATGAGTAAGGCAGTTGCTTTCTAAAAAAAAAAAAAAAAAA
>VXBN01009386.1:21219-58209 GCA_013397395.1 Sinosuthora webbiana | reverse complement strand
AAAAAAAAAAGGTAAGAAATAAACAAAACTGTAAAGCTTTAAGGAGACCAATTATGTCAGAACACCATTACTGTTCAAGGATATAGGAATACAGGATATAATTCAAGTCAAATGTCAGGAATGATTTCATCACATATATGCTGGCACAATATATGGAAGGCACTGAAAATTTTAACCAAAATGTGAAACAGAAATAACAGACATACGTAGAAATAGAGACGTAAAAAGTATCTTTAATTATGGCTTTATGTAGAATGAAATGAAACGGCAATTTCACTACCTGTCCTTTTTTTCATGGAATAAAAATGTTATTTGGGGTACACATTCTGTGTAACAATCAAACATTGGAAGAACTTGATGGCATTCACTCCAGGTCTTGCTTATTAGTCTTGACATGGGTCAAAGTCTTCACTCTGAGAAGCTGTTTTGGAAGTTTTAGAGAAGGTGCTCATAATTTAATGTGCTGTAAATCAAACTGAAGTAAGATCTAATTTTGTTGAGACTTGCAATGCAACCTAGTGCTACCAGAACTTTTCATAGGTAAAAATTCTTTCAGAATATGCTAGGTTAATTAGATATGATAGTTTCTTTACAAGATATTGGTGAAAACTTTGCAATTAGCGCCGCCACCCCCCCCATATTTTACTTTATATTGTATATAAAAATGTGTAGCTATATTATTTCCAACAGCACAGAGACTTGAGGAAATTCTAGTTTCATGGTCACCTTCCAGTGAAGTAGATCTACTGGTAACACTTTGGGATCTCAGGTTGCCACTTTTCTCACCCATCAAAGCGCTTTTATGCTGATTATGGCCTGGAACAGATGGCTTGAAGACTAGTGCTTGGGGCCAGGGGCAGCATCCATTAATAACATGTTGCTCCAGAGTGTACTGAATGGTCAGTATTTTCTGTAGGAAACCTCCTCAAGAGACAATCAAAGACACATATTCATTGTGCCCAACATGGTTTGCCTGCTCCAGCACAAAGGGGCATCTTGAAATCCAGATGTAATTGCTAAGTTCTGCTTCTGACAAGCTGTAAGCTCAGAGGTTCAGACGAGGAGCAGTGTTTTGATTAGTCTAATTCATGTCAGTATGGACAATGGGCTGATGTGGAGATCAATGGCAGGAGAAGCAAAAATAAAAAATAATTTTCACAAAATGAAGGTCTTGGTCTCAACATTTTTCAGTCTAATCAGATGACAACTTTTTAGACAGATAAGAGTACAAAATCCCTTTTGAATGACAAAAGCTTCCGCTTTTCTTTGATTCAAGGTGTTATATTTGTACAGGCAACATCAACAAATCTCTGAATGTGGAAACAACTGAATTATCCCAAGCCATTGTTAAAGAAATGGCTAGCTCTGCTCCTTAAGCTTAATATGTATTTGTTGCATTCTTTCTGTGTAGGGTTCTTATGGATTTACAACATGTGACAGAATATCAGCAGCACAGATTTCATGAGCCATCATTAAAATATGTAAATAATGTTGGTCTTAATATAACATAACATAAAATTTAATAACTTATTAATACCTCTGGTTTACATATGGGGATTACCTTGATCCTTGTCACCCCTGCAGAGTCAAGAAATTCTGTATAGTGAAAGCCTTATATGCCCCACATTAATAAACTGAAATTTCTTAGCATTCCCAAGAGCGTTATTGTGAAATGTTATACCTAGTCAGAGTGCCAGTAAAGCAACATTATAGAAGACATGTACTTTTTAAAGAACAGTTTATGACTATTTCTCCTAGTATCTGTTACAAGTAATTCCATAGATCATGAAAAAAACATTAATTTACGTTCAGTTGTGGGGCTTAGATTTTAATTTGGGGGTTTGTTTAATTAAATACACCCTCTGTAATTTAGTTGCCAAGCCAGAAGGGAGGTTGATATGTCACCAGTGATTTGCTAATACATCCATTTTGCAGCTGAATGAAATGACTATTTGCCCTAGTGTATATTCATGCTGCAATGGGAAGTGTCCCACTGTAAGCTGAGCCTCAACTGTTCAAAAATATTAATGCTGTAGCAACTGGTGCTGTGGTAATGAGTCATAAATGACGACAAATGGCGAAAAAAGGTAGTTTTGTTCTATTTAGCCATAAAACTACTGCTTTCTTACAAACTAATACATGCACATAGATTAAACAAACAATCAAACAAAAAGCCTGCCGATTGTTAGTAGTTTTTATTCTCTTGTATTTAATTTTTATTTTAATTTATATTCCCTGATGTTGCAGGGTTTTATGGATTTTTTTTTTTTTGAGGGGCTGGATATAAAATGGGACTACTGCAGACCAAGAATACAAATCCCTCTGTAAAGCAGTGAGATAGGTCACAGCAGCAATTTATAACAAATAATGACAATAATTTATGTAATATATATTTAATTAAAACAGATACAAAGAAAGAATAAATTTTAGAGGGAAAACACTGAAAAGTATGGGCTGTAGATAAATTCATCATAATCACTGCTGTGACAGTTAAATATCTAATAATGGGACACTACTGTGGTTAACAGAATAATGATATTGTCTATCTCTGTGACTAGTGTTTTCATACTGAAACAGAAATGCTGGAAGATGTAGCTGCTGCTCAGAGTCTCTTTAAAACCTGGGAGGTACCATCATATCATTTGTTGTTACTGTAAATTTACATTTTACTCTCTTTGTTGGCAACAGGTTTTGGTGAATTCAGAGAAGACTGAGAGCTGTTTGGGGCCTCATGAAGCAGGCCAGAAGGTTCAGATGGATACAACTTGCACAAGTTCATTTCCAAACATTTTTAAGTGTTTGAATACAGTTTTTGGTACAATATTTAGACAATCTAGTAAACCTACTCATAGTGTGCTGTGAAATTGCAGTGATCAAGGCAGTTTCTGATCTTCTGCTCACAAGGGAAATTTTTTCTAAATTTAAAAAAGCTCTAGTCTTTCCAGTAAGAGTATTACTGAGAGGAATTATAGTCATAAATCTAATTTCAATTATGAATCAATAATTAAGACATTTTTATGCAATAATCTGATATTTTCAGTCATACTTAGCATTAATTTCTGAAAGACGAAAGAAAAAGAAAGAGCTTCTTGAAAGCTTGAGACTATATCAGCATGAAAAAATAAAACAAAACTTGAACAGTTCCTTTAATTTCAAATATCAAATAGATGGTCAGCAATTTTATGCCCTCTTCCACAGCAGTCTTCTTGCAGGCAATGCTCCCCACAATCTCTCCGTGTCTTGCATTCTCTTCCATTGTACAGCACAAATGGTTCTGCACTTGCAGGGTGAATTACACCTGGCTGAAAAAACAACCCAAAACTGAAGACATTATTTTTCAGGAGAACGATTTACACTATCTTTCCACTGTGGGTAAGCAAGCTTGTAAAACAACAAGGGAAAAAAAAAAACAAAAATCCAGGGTTAGAACAGGCATTTCTGCACTTTTGAAAGAAAACTAGCTTCTAACAGTCTTCTAAGTAAGGCAAATTTATTTCAGGTGTCAAAGCAGGTCCTTTGCCAGGAACTTGTCCATGCTTATCTTGAAAAAGCATAACATATTCTTCCTTATTTTCTGGTTGCCTTTAGGCTCCAGCCACCAAAGAAACACAAGCAGACCTGACACTCTGTGTTCACATGAAGCAGACACCTTCTATGTCAGAAACTGAAAATTTATCTCCTGTGATTACAATGTACTGAATAGTAGATGAATGTGGGTCAGAAACTTGGTTGTATTAATACTGAAAGGTTTTCAGAAAAAGAATTTAGAAGAAGGATTGGTTGTTTTGTTTTGTTGTTCTTACCTGGTTTAAGGTCTGGCACATTTTGATTGAGTCTTGTACATTCAAACAGAAAAATCCCAACAATTTAACACATATTTATATTATATAACGTAACAAAACCATTGTAAATTATTTGCTTGATCAACAAGCACTACTCAAACAAAGCCTTGCCTAGAAGAATGGAGAAATGAATGGGAGAGCAGCCTTCTAATCTTTTATGTAGATTTCATTTTTGCTGATTTTGGATATCAAAAAGGCATTGCTGACAATTTTCAGGCTTTTATCAATTTGGTAAATTTCAAGTGCCACATTGACTTTGTTTAGTTGATTCAAGGTTTACAATAAAGAATATGTACAATTTTTTTTTTAGATCAGCTAGTGTAAATGATAAAAGAATGAGTTTTGAGGCACTTGTTATCTGAAAGAGGTAGCAAACTTCACTCAAAATGCAGGCTGACAACATTTGTTCTGAGTTTAACTTAATTGTGTGAGTTTGGGTTTTCTTAGTGCTTGACTAAGCTTTTGACAACTTGTGAAGTGGCATGTGAGTACTGCTGAGACTGAGAACAAGATGTTGTTTTATAAATATAATTGGCAGAGAAAAAGAGGAATTCTTAGTGGAAATTAGTTTGTAAAGACTCAAGTACCAGGATATGTGAAGTAAACTGGGTTTTGGCAAGCCCATTCAAGTAAATTTACCTAGCATATAAGCCTGAGGGAAGAATAAATTTTTCCATTCACCCATCATTCATCCTCCTGCTCTTGTTTCAGCTTCCAAACCCCATTCTTCCCTCTGGGAAAACATTACTTACTGTGATTTAGCTGGGAAAAAATGGCATCAGATCCCACACAAATCCAAAAACGCAGTATCATGACATCACTCTTAACTTCTGACTCACCATAAGCCTAGCCAGCTCCTGGATACAGCTATGCCTCTCTGTTAAAACAGAGGGTTGATAAGGGAGGTAAGTAGGCTTTTGCTTATGGCCCTAGGGCACAAATTGATCAAGAATGACTGCAAGAACTTGGAGGCAAGTTCCTTAAGGAAGTTCCCATGGTCACGTAGCAAAATAATGTAGCAAGGTAAATTAGTGTGTGTGTGTATACATATATATATAAAAATCATAGTGAGAGCTGTAAAATCCTGTGGCAGGTTTCCCAGAAAGACAGAGAAACAGACCTCAGCAATCTGAGCTTGAACTTCAGAGCTATCTTTGATTAGAGTACATGTGCCAGGGACCAGCAAGGTCAGACACTGCACCCTAAGGGAAAGTGATCCTGGAGATAAAATATGCACAAATCTACACCAGAAATGCATGGATGCAGATGTCATACCCCTTTAGCATAGATGAATTAGGAAACATACATTTGAGATGCTGTTTATCTCTTCCAATTCTGGTGTAATGATCTTTGCCACCTCAAGATCCCTGGAAAGAGGCTTGGGCACAGGAATTATTTCCTTTAAGCTGTGTTTCTAATCTTAAATCATAGGTCCAAAATAGGCATTATCGGATCATCAGCTTCTTTTTAGTATTCCTGTCTCCCATTTGCCATTTGCACCATTTTTGTTTGGGTGTTGTTTTGTAATTTAAGATCATAGTCTTGGGCAAAAACAAATGCCTCACATCTTCTGATCTTTACTTTTTTTTTTTTTTTTTTTTTTAATGAGTTTTACTTTCTTCATAGTACTGGTTCCAATTTGAGATTGCTCAGTTCTTAAATTGCTTAATCTGTAATGGAAGAAAAATTTTCAGGATCTATTCTGCCTTGTGATTTTTACAATCTTTCCTTTAGGCATAAATTTTTTACAGAGGAGAACTTTTTTTAACAATCCTTATTTTGAGATATTTTTACTGCTTTTTCATGAATTGTCAAGATGAAAGCAACTATTAGAAAGTTCTAAAACCTGAAACAATATGTATAAAAGTATATTATCCCAATATACCTAACATTTTTAAATGTATTAATTTTCTCTTTTCTCCTTAAATGCAGGGAGTATAACGTCATTATAAGTGTGAAAAAGTTCCATTCTCTGGTGGATTTTAGTAAAATCATTATAAAAGTTTTGAACTCTTTCTAATTTAGCAACTTGATTAGAAACTTGAGGCTGTGCATGGTTAACTATGTAGTTAGCTCTTCTGACCTTTTATAGAAATAAAAATTAATATATTTTACTATTTTAAATCTTTTAATGATAAATAGACATACTGCAAAACATACAAATCTGAAACACCACTAGAAACAGAGAAATAAAGAGATCATCTACATCAATTCTTTACTCTCTTCTTCCCTTTACACACCATGAATAAGATTAAAGTTTTCCTAATGCTTCAAATAAATGATGGTTACTGAAAATAAAATTAACCCTGGTGATCAGAACACTGAGGGCACAGAAAATGGGCATGAATTGAATGACGGATATTTTCTACTTGGATGTCTCCAAGGTTTTTGGCAGGGTTTCTCACAGCCTCCTCCCAGAGAAATTGCTGTGTGACAGGCTAGACAAGGTGTCTGTGCAGTGGGTGGGCACCTGGCTGCCTGGCTGCACCTGGAGGGTGGTGGTAATCAGCTCCTTTGAAACTCACAACTTGGCGGGGTCTCCCTGGGATCCGTATCGGGCCCAACACTGCGTGATTTATTCATGTGGAACTGGGGCTCAGGTGTATGCTGACAAAATTGACCCAGTGGGGAAATAAACACTTCAGAACTCTGCGGGAAGGCCTGGATAGACTGGAGGAGCAACAAGTAAAAGTGTTGCACATTGCAACATATAATCCAGGAGTGCAGCACTGGGATCTACCCATTTGCCCATTTACCCATAGGAGATGTGTGGAAAGACACCTGCAGGTCCTGGTGGGCAATAAGCTTAGCATGAGTGAAGATATTCCAAGACTCTATGATTCTATGATTGAAAATCACTGCCTCTCTTACAAGAAATACTTTCATCCTGGAAGCTTGTGATATAATCTCTGGGACCTATTTCTCCCTTCTCTCTTGGGACACAAACTTTTTTTTTTAAATAAAATTAAAACAGTCCTCCAAGTTTTCCCCTCTTTCTTCATTTGTCCCACATGTTCTATTGAAATTTTATTCACCTCTGCCTGATTCTAGTTTTTTTCCCAGTTTTCCAACAACATATGAACCTGGAAGTACTTCTTCAGCTACATTATTTGTAGAGGAATAATTCTACCTCACTTAATTTTCTGTTTGCAACTCACTTCCTAGCATGTTAGAAAATACCATTTGTGCAGCAGTAGATGACTATTTGGACACATTTCCAGTCCTCCATATCTCAGATTTGCATCTTTCCCAGACTCATTGCTATTGTCACTATGTATTTTGATTTATTTTTCTTTATGTGTGCAGTTTTTCTACTTTACTGTGTTGAATTTCATCTTAAAGGCTTCTGACCATTTCATCAATTTATCAGGATCAATTTAAATTCACAAGTTGTTCTCTGAAGGATTTGTAGCATTCAACAGTTTACTGTTGAGTGTCAAGGCTGATAAGACACCTAGGTTGTTAATGAAACCATTAAAAACACAGGACATAAGACAGATCTCTGCAGGGCCACCCACATCAAGCATCTTCCTTTTTTTCTTGACAGCAAACTGTTGATAGCTGCTGTTTAAGCTTAATAATTTCAACCTGATGTGAATCTGCCTGTTGGTATTTTGAAACATTCCATATGACACTGAAAACTAGAGAAACATGGCTCTCCATTAAAACACGCTTATAAATTGCAAATAGATGAGTTGCCTGTCCTATAGAAGTTCCTTTCTATTGTGCATGAAATGCTGTCTGGAAAGAGAAAGACACTGAGCAATCTATGAGAACACAAATTTTGTCGTAACGTGACATTTTCACCCATATTTTCTTCCATCTCTGTATTCTGTACAGATAATTGCATAGCAATATGCTTACTTTTCACATTCCAGCCAGTCAGCCATCCTATTATTTTTCTCATCATTCATACAACCTTCAAAAAGTGTTAACAACTATCAGCCACCTCCTTCCTTTTCCACACCTGAGGCAAATATACGTTACAGTCTTGTTCCATTATTAATTCAGTTTTTATGAAATAAAGATCTCTTTAAAGTGAAATCAGAATAATCTTTACAGGTTTCTATTTTAAATGTTATGCTTCCTGTCATTCTGAGCAAGTGAAATGCAGGACTTTTAGAAAATAAATCAAATTATTTGGTTTTTCTTCGATATCAGAACAAAAATAATCTTGAAAATCTTCTTTGGTGACTAGAATTTTTTATTTCAACTGAGCTGTGGTTTATTTTTCTTGACTTAAAAATTAAACCAACATATTTTTACAAACTCCAGAAAGATATTTTTCTCCTACTTATATCATCATAATGCTTCTTTAAAAAGCAAGGAAACAAAATGTATTATTTCATACAGCTGAAGATACCATCCACAAACACCCTACCATTTTGATTGCTGCCTTAGACCTGTTTAGAACTAGCTGTGGGTGGCCTTGGAGGTGATGATAGACCTTGAATTTTGTATGATGTTCCATGAGTAGAGCAATATATTGAACAGGTGATAGATCTAATGGGTAGACACTACTTCTTACTTCAGAATACTGCAGTATTCTGCAGCTGCGGAGGTGGACGGGCACTGGGAACAGGTTGCACAAAAGAGTTGTGGATGCCCCAGCCCTGGAAGTGTTCGTGGCCAGGTTGGATGGGGATTTGAGCCGCCTGGTCTAGTGGAAGGTGGCCCTGTCCATGGCAGGAGGGTTGGAATCAGACGGTCTTTAAAGTCCCTTCCAAACCAAACCAAACCAAACCAAACCAAACCAAACCAATCTATGATTGCATGATTCAGGGTACGATGTGGCATTTGTGTTTCGCACCCCAGAGATGATGCAATTGGGAATAACTGAAGGGAGTCCGTGATCCGTCAGAGAGAAAAAAATGTTTTAACCTTACTAGAAATGAAATCACACTGGTACTGTTGCATTGACAGTTTGTTGGTAATTCTTTGAATATTTCTACTGCAAGGGCCTCACAGCAATTCACACTATTTTAGGAAACCTGAGGACAGCACAAGCCGTATGGATACAATTATGGTCTAGGAGTGAGACAAATTTTCACAGAAAAATCAAACACTTCCTCAAAATAAAAATCACTGAAAATCAGAATTTTGTGTGGAAAACAAACAACCATAAAACTCCACCACTAGACCAACTTTAACTGAATGATGGAGGCTTATTTTAGCTTCCAGACTTTGGGGGTGGAGGTGGATGGGTGGGAATTGGTGATCATTTTTAATATATTCCTGTATCATTAATATGATAACAGTATCATCCTAATGACAGTTTCACCAATCATATCATAATATGTTTCTGAAAGAGAAAAGGCATATTTCAGTATCTGTTATTGAATTGCCAAATTTTATCTCACATTGTTAGAACCAAAAATTTATAATAAAATTTGACAGATTCATTGAAGAAGTAATTTTCTATTTAAATTTTGCAAATTAATTTCATGATATATTAAGAGTTTGTTTGTCACACATGTTTAGTGTGTGACAAACACACTCATTAATCTGATAAGACATTCAGTAACTTGAAAGGAATGTGATATTGAGCTTTATTGATGTGATACCTTATTAGGATTTCATAATTTCTTAGGAATGCCTGCTTGATATAATGCCATTTGGATTTTTTCAATTTTCTTTTTAGAAGACAAAAGATAAACTTTGTTTTCTTTATTTATAGGGAGGACATGTTTCAGATAAAAAGAAAAAAAAAAAACAACTATAGAATATTTTAAAACCAGAATGATTCAACAAAATCTAAATATTTGACATTATCTTTTCTCCCAGGAAATATTCTCAAATTATTTTTTTAATAGAAAATCTGAGGAGAAATTAAAATATTAAACCTGAGGAGTAGATGAACAGTTGGAAAGCTTTCCAGTGATGAGTTTTATCATCTTGTGATTCTAGGAAAGGTATGCAAGAACAGATTGACTCATTGAGTATAAGCTCTCTTTCACTATTTTATTTTATTTTTTAATACTGTTAAGACGATTGTGGTTATCTTACAGATGCACAATGATATGACCATCACTTCAAGTATTTGCAATTTGATTGCTTGCACCTTCAACCTGAAACTTTTGCTTTGACTGCCTGGAGCAGTATTGGTTTAAATTTGTCTATGACAATGCATGTGGTTGCCTCCACAGGGTGGATTTGTACTCATTAGTGCTTAACTAGAAAAATGTCACAAATTAGGGCTTTAGAGTTAAAAACTGGGTGATTCTCTGTGCTCCACTGATTTTGGTTAACTTCTGAATGAATGTCTCTCTAATTTTAATTTTAGTCTTTATTAATTAGCATCACATTTCCTGCTTTGCTATCAAAAGATTAGTGCCTGCAAACAGATTCCTACTTCTCTGGAGTCATCCTGGATATTTTGTGATATTAAAGCTATGTCTGATATAACCCAATAATTCAGGCTTTGTCTATAGTGCTAAGAATAGATAGGCAAGTCCTAAGAGGAATTTGTTCCATTTCAAAATACCCATCCAAAAAAACGACATGCTTCAGTCTCTGAAGATATACACCTCTTTCCATTAACTAAAGAAACAGCATAGATTACTACTTTAGACTAAACTTTTTGGTAGCTAAGGCTAGGTGAGATGAATCTCCTAGCACTCCCTAGTTCCAGAATACCCAGAGCACTATGAAGTGTGCAAGCAGCCCCTGTGTTAATCAGTGTTGCAGAATCAGCAAATACCTGTATTAAAACATAATGCATTATCAATCTCTCTTGCAACTTTGAATGCTCTGGATTTACCTTTATCACATCAAAGGAAAAAGAGGTAGAAAATCTGGACCTGGAGGATGAAGAAGGAAAAGAAAGGGAGCAACAAAAAACACATGAAGAATAGAAACTGCTGTAGACTTAGATTCTGAAGACACTCTTTGGGAATGATAGGTTTCACAAGTGGCTTCTGTGGCTTCATTTGCACTACTATCTTCTTCATATTTATGCTTTGTTCAAGATGACTTTCTGCTAGTCTTCATCCATTGTGTGTATGTATTTGAAACACTAAACACCAGGAGATATCTCTCTGTTTGCATTCCTCATTGTAGAATTTTTCTAGCTGACATCTTGGGAACAGGATGTTTGAATCCAGAAAAAAAGAGACAGATTATATTGTACAGTTAATTTCACATGGACACATGAATAAACCTAACTCCTTCATATAAATATAACAGTTCCTATATTCAAAATGTGGTTTCTTGAGTACCTCAATTTACCAAACCACCTGCTCTTGCCAAAAAAACACATTTGTTCCTTTTCCTTACTTTTCTTCTGCCTACCCCTGCTGCTGTCCTATCAGTATGGTCACAGTGTTATGTGAGTCCTGATATGCATACCATCTTCCAGATCAAAGTAGAATAAAGTGGTTTACCTTCATTGTGGTTCATTTCCTTCCAGGTTAAGTAGTTTCATTAGTTTGTGGCTGGTGCAGGAAATAGCAGGGGCACAAAGCCTACAGTGAAAACATGCATTTGGGTCTGATAGGGGCCAGGGCTTCCCTCTTTCAGCAGAGGCGTACACTTAGATTACCTCATCAACTTGATTGGAAATGCAACTGCAAGTTGTGGTTTCATGGCCTGTTTAGTACAATCCAAGATCAGGCTGCTGTATATTCATACATCTCCCTTGTGTCAGTACCGATGGTTATGCAGCCTAGAGCTATGCCAACAAATAGCAAATGACTAGTTTTCTACATTAGTGTCTGTATCGTTCTCCAGAGGGCATAAAACATGAGTAAGATAACCTAGAATTTATGACTTGTGCTTGTAAATGTGGCTTATTTGATTCACAAAGCTCCTAAAACTGAGGCAGAAATACTGGAAGCTTACTTGTAAGATCTCAGCAATGTTTATGGGACATGTATCAGTGTGATGACAACATAAAAGGTCCCTGTGGCACTGTAAACTTTCAGTGATGCCACAACATTAGGACACTAGACAGCTTTGCTATTTACAGTTCTGGTTTAGCAGTCTATGGGATCGAAGATTGAAGAACGTGGAGGATCTTAACACTAGTGGAGTGGCATATGTAGCTGGGATTTACATTTTCTGAAAAATGTAAAGATGCAATTCCTCCCAGTGTACCTTTCTTCTCAACAGTTTTATCTTCCTTAAAAATTTCTTTATAAAAACCAAAACAAGAAAACATATAAATGAAATGCAATAGCAGTAACTCACCTTCTACTTCTGCACACATTTTTCTGCTGATTTTTTCAACAAAAGATTGACTAATAAAACCTAATTTATTTCTGTAGGTAACTGAAATTTAAGAGCTTGTGCTGCATGAAGAACATGTGTAACAATGTGCAGTGTATAACAACTTGAAATCATGGCTGACTTTCACCTTATCTCTGGGTGTGCCAAGATATATGAGACTTTATTGCTTTGCTGACACAGAAGTGAAACACCAGTTTAATCATAATATCATGCTGGGATTTGTCTGACTCAACTATTATTAGACAGCAGGTCTATGGCTTCATCTGAGCTCCCTCCCATTGCTAAAGATGTTAAAGAAAAGTGGGATGAATCATCCCCTGTTGTGTCTCTACTTAACTAAATAAGTTAGACTAGCTTTGAGATCATGCCTTACTTATCTAGCAAAAGCAGAATAAGAATTATCTGTTGACTGCAATGAATGCTCTTCAAGTGAGTGGCTTCCTCATTAGTCAGTAATTTTATCTATACCGGGTAAGTTTTTGGGGTGTACTGGGAAATGCTAATTCTCACTTTGTCTGGATAGGTGGTAACATTTCCTATTGATGTAAGCCAGCAGAAGAGTCTACCACACCAGATGAAGAAGTGTTCACTTTTCTGGTACAGGAAAAGGAGGGAATGTAGGAGTAGACTGATGCCAGGGTTAACAACATTTCTCCAGTTTTTGCTATGCTGGACAGTGTACAATGCAGGACATGCAAAGTTTCTGCTTGCACTTTACCCTGGATAAAAATAGAACTTGGATGCACTAGAGAATGAAATGTTTCATACTTGGTGGTATTTAATATGTCACAACTATCTACTGAGTGTGTCGAAATGTCACTTTCAGCTGATAGCTCAGTAATATGTGAAAGGTTCTCAAAGGTTAAAACTTAAGACTGCAGTTACCTCTGGCTTTTTCAGGAGAGCGATTTGTTCTTACACCACTGAAAACCTGAAAAGTGAGATATCTGTTTTGCAAATGTACTCAACTTTTGGATCAGTGGAGCATTGTAGTAGCTGCTTAATGGGATTTATGGAATGCTGCCTCTGCAATTTATGAGCAGAGGCTTATAAAAAGTAGGTAATAATAAGTGGTTTCAATTACATATATCAAGAAATCAATGTCAACACTTTTAAAAGAAAATAAAACTGAATTGCTCAACTCATGCATGTAGTATCCAGGTTGAGTACAATTGCTTCATACTGAAACACCTGTGGGGCGATCCTTTTTTACAAGCAAAATGAAGTGCGTAAAGAAGATCATAGTTAATTGCTGCCTATTTGAAACAGTGATTATATAAAGTATCAGAAATTCCTCTGCATTCAAACAATTAATTTTGGAATTACTCCGCCTTATTCTTTTAATAAAAAGGAAGAGAAAATACCCAATATGATGCGTTAATATCTGGGAAATGTAAAGGCTAGCTGACTCCACAGTGCTTTTTTAAGGCCAGTACTTTAAATACACTGTCAGGATTTCTGCTCAGAGGTGACTTTTCTCACTCACTGGTATCAGAGTTGAAGTTCTAAGAAGCACATTGTCATCAACAGCCAGCACACCTAAAAGAAATCATATGTGAGAGGGGACTATCCATTGCAGTGTGTGCCTGCAGCACTGTCACCTTCTGGGTAATCTCAGCTTCTCTTAACGTGCTTGTGCCACAAATCACTCAGGAATGGCAGCTCTTTTGTGAGCAGGGATACCCACACACAGAGCAGCATCCCCTCAGTCCTCTACCTGCAGCCACAGGGAACTGAGAGGGCTGATTGGCTACCAAGTCCTCACTCAGCAAATATGTCTAAATTATAAAGACTGGAAGACTGGAAGAAAAAGACCCTGTGTGAGCTTCCATATGCTGAAGTGGGGTCGTTTTTCCTTGTTGCAAAATGTAAATGCAAATGATGTGTTTAAAAATCAGGGAACACATTCAAAAAACAAAGAATAATTATATTTTCCCCTCTGCTTGTGCACAAGCACAGTGATTTTTACACTTTTCTTATTTTGAAGGCATCCTCAAGGCCCTATTCAATGTGCAAAACACAAAGATTAATGAAATGTATCTCTAAATGATATTTTTTATTACAAAATATGCACAACAGGCAGATTAAAATTTCTACTCTAAAAAACAGCATGTTAATATTGAGAGCTGTTGTTTAGTTTACTTTGTTGCCCACTGCAATAAACAGACACAATTAACCACACAATATCCTATTTCTTTCAAAGATTATACAATTATTACAGAAAAAATAATTACAGTAAGTTTGGAAGCTACTTTTGAATTATTTAATACAGATACCTTCTTTCCTACTGAGAAATTAATATACCAAAAAATGTAGTTGCCTTATTATAATACTAGAATTATTCCTTTACCAAAAGAAACACTTTAACTGAAATGATGACATTAAGAATGTCTGCATTCTCAAGAGGAGGAGTGGGAGGAAGGGTAAATAAAGATCTAAAAACTTCTTTGAATACTTGTGAGCTGTTTGATCTAATTGGATCAGAATCTAGTGATTCTGTATGAATGAAATGAATTTTCACTGACTGATTGCCTGTAAATCACATTTCATTGTCTTTTTTTACTTTCTGTTGTAATGAATTAGCAGAATTATGAATCTCAAAAATAAAAATCTATCTTCTGCTCTAGGTGGGATATGATATTTGCAGGAAAAATGACATCAAGAGAAACCCTTTTCTGGCGTTAGAGAGCACTTTTGAAATTTCTTGAGAAATCATCTTATTTTCTTTCTTTGTTTACCTATAACAAAAACAGTTCCAAAATCTGTATTATTCCACTTAATTTGATTAAGTTTTTAAAAATATGGTCATTCTACCTTTATAACAGATTAATTTGTGCTATTGAAAATTTTGTAGGAGAGTCTTTAGGTGTATGTTCTTCAACTTGAAAAAAAATTAAGAATATTTAGAAATTCCCAAGAAGAGGACTATGTTAAATTGAAATTATGAAATTATGGGAATTTATGTAGGGAGTATTTTCCTGCTAGCTCTTGATACCTCTCTGCTCAGAGGTCTATAGATTTACATGGAGATCTATAGCTTCTATGTTATACTGCACATCTGTATCCCATGGATAATCCACTATAAACACCAAACTCTAGTCAAACTCACTTCCAGTCCCTAGCCTGACTTCCCCACATGGGTCATACTTCCTACGTTTTTTATTCCTGAAACATAGCTCCATTTGACTCCACTGTGCATTTAAGCCCAACTTTACCAGACTACATTGTATCAGTAGATGATCCTTTATACCATTCATCATCCCTCTTAAAACTTCATCATATTCCTCCTTTCTGATAAGTGATAAAACTGTCAAGCAGCCGCAGGTCAGAAATCAGGTCCTGAAGGATTTCATTGGAACATGGTTCCTTGTGCCAATTTCATATTTTGCCGTTAGATTTGGAAGCCTGTCAGTTTTGCGGATTTCAGTCCATTTCATGTGTCATATGAATTTTGTGTCACTCTTCTACAGGACTTGTCATGTAACTTATTCATGTGGAAATATTGTAATTTTTATTGCACCTCCCTGGAGCTTAAATGAAACTTGAGTTCTACATTTTCAGAGTTTTCACAGCTTCCTTTTACAACTTCTGCAACAGATTAATTCTATTTCTATTCTGGAATTACAGAGATAAGACAGAACCAAAATTTTCTCTCATGAAGGAGAAGTGGTTTCAAGCCCATCAATTACTAATGATATCATGTTACATTTAAAAGGTTAGAGAAGTAGGTGGAAGTTAATGCTGTACAGTGTACTATGAAAAGCGTACTTTACTAAGAGCTTTTATTGAATTGTAACTTATCAGTTTTAAGTTAAAAAAAATAAGGTGAGTTTTTTTGTCTCCTCTTTCCCAAGCTTCACAATCAAGCAAGAACAGCCCTTTAGATGGAAGGGATATACTCATTTTGCTTGTTTTAAGTTTTCCCCAAGCTCAGTTCAAGATATAAAGGAAAGCTGACTTTACTTGCTTTCCATGAACATTCACGATACAGAAACCCTGGGATGATTCTTTGACTCACATCAAAAAACAGTAATTTCTTCAGCTCAAATGTTTACTTTGGTTATTCTGGGAACCCCCTTCTCAGAGCAGAGAGTTGTCTGTGTGCTCCCTTGTGTCAGGAAGGCTACAGAGGACATTGTTCGGATTGTAAAAACCTGGTTTTTATATTACCCAGCTGAATGTTTAATTTCAGTTTATTTTCTAATATTAAAATTACTAGAGAAAAATAGCAAAAGAAACACTCTGATTTACAGGGACAATTCATTTAGAAGATCATTAATGAAACATAGGACCTTGTGGCTCTCAGTAATCAGTTTCCATTGAATCCCTTTTTTATGGATTCATAACTCACCAAGCCAGAAGAGTCATTGTATTTCCTTAGAACCTCCTACATGAGACACACTGCAGAATTTCAGCCAGTGTTTTCTAAATCACTTATTATCTACTAGAATTAAAGAACAATGTAAAAAGGAAAAATTTGCTGCTATGCTGTGACTACTGAGGTGTGTGCATGAAACCATCTGTCTCTAGACTAATACTGAATATTCCAAAATTGCCCTCTGCTCTCCACCTGCTGCCACCATCGTTAACCAGAATAGCTAGTATTAGTTACAGTGCCAGGAGCACATGGAAGATAAACTAAAGTTACAATATGACAGGTGATTCTCTCTGTTGATGGAACAAGCAGAATCAGTTAGATATGTTACATTTCTTTCCTTATGTTCTGCTAGTTTTATCATTTGCATGAATCAGGAGTTGACTGTTAGTCTTCAACACTAAATTTTTCAGCATACCTGAGTCTGAATGCCTTTCATCTAGGAAATGCAAGTGTCTTTAGAGTAAAAACCTTGAGAGAAAGACTCAGACTTATCAGACACAGAAAGAGAGTGGTCCCAGCATGATCTTACCCAGCATCCCTTAACAGAGGGATTATCTTTAGCTATACCAAAATATGCTCACTTGTTTTTCCAAAATGAAATTGGTAAAGTTTAATTCTTCTGAAAATGAAAATTAAAAAAAAAAAAAATAAAAAACAACCCCCCAAAACCAACAAAACCCAAACAAACAAAAAACCAAAACAAATAAAAAACCAAGACAAACAAACAAAAAACCAAGACAAACAAACAAAAAACCAAGACAAACAAACAAAAAACCAAGACAAACAAAAACCCAAAACATATTTTTGCCAGTTCAATAGTACTTTTTTCATGGAAAAAATCAGTTCTGCAGCCAGCTTTCCAGTGTCCTTAGATAAAATGAAACTATTTCATATACCTTATTGTTCATGGGCAAATGTTCCTTTTAATTTTATTTTATTGTATGCACTTTGTGAAAGATCCAAGATTAAGCAATATGCCAGCTCAGACTAAATAAAGAACAAGTCCAAACACAAAAAAATATTGTTACTGGTTCTTTGTTCTCTATCTAGTGAATAGAAGAGAATAATGTTTCAAATATGAGTGGAAAAAAAGGTATTCCCTCTTCTGTGGATAAGATGTATTATTAATTTGGTTTTTGATATTGCCACTATAGAGTGTAAACTTATATACTGTCTGTAAATTTATTTTGATTCAAAAACCAATTTCACATACAATTAGGCATCAAGATATAACATAATTACATTTTATTCTTACATCTACAAAATGCATGTCCACATATTGAATGTTATTTATTGGCATAGAGCAGTAGAGGAAGTTTTCTGCTTCTAGTTTTTAATTTAAGGCTGTGGAAAAATCTTCCTACTTTCTATGTAACCACTAAAAATGGGATAAAACACTCATTACTTTAAATTGGTTCTGTTAATTGAAAATTGTCTAATTTTAAATTGGCCCATGAGCAGCCTGGTTTCTGTAGAGATGAACAAGGATTCAAATGGTTAAGCCAGGGGCAATTCCTTCTTTGAAGAGATGGCAAGAGAGAATTTCATTTAGTATTTTTAAGAGAATTTCAAAAATATTTTTAAATGTATGTAAAATTAGTAAACAATACAGTCACTTTAAGAATAAATGTTATGTCTCCATTTAGGAAAAACCTTCTTGGTTTTTTTTTTGTTTTGTTTTGTTTTGTTTTGTTTGTTTTTTTTTTTTTTTTTTTTTTTTTTTTTTTTTTTTTTTTTTTTTTTTTTTTTTTTTTTGTTGTTGTTGTTGTTTTTTTTTGTTTTTGTTTTTGTTTTTTGGTTTTTTTTGTTTGTTTGTTTTGGTTTTTTTGTTTGTTTTTTTTGTTTGTTTTTTTTTTTTCTTCGGGGAGTTAGCAATGTCCCACAGCACTTATCAACTGAAGATTTCTTTCCTGAAATAATATGTTCAGTTCTGCTGCAGGAGCCCAACAGACAATGAGTAGTTCAACAGAAGTCTGTTCTTTCTGATATTTCTGAAGAATCCAAGGAAAAGCAAGTTTCAAAAATTTTATTCTGACTAACTAAGGTTTTCTTGTCACCTAAGAAACTATTATTGTACCAAGCATATTTATATTTTATGTATGTATGCATGTATTGGTTAATTTATTTTTATTATTAATATTAATTAATTAATTAACTTATATTTAAGTATAACAACAGCCCTACTAGGAGAATTTAGAAGGCCTATTCTTCAACTCTTCATTTTGTACTTGCCACCATTTCTATTTAAATAGCAACTTAACCTCACTTTTTAAACATGCTGGAAAACTCAAAGCAAAACTTGATGATAAGGTATAAATGGAGAATAAAGAGATAAAGTCATTGGGGAAAACATAGAAAAAGGTGGTTTAGAGATGGTTTAATGAAAATAGTTCATTAAATGAGAACTGAAAGATCTTGTCCTTTCTAAAACTCAGACTGTTTTAATTCAGGAGCCTAAGGGGATTTTTTTTTTTTTTTTCCAAAACCTCATACAGACCCAGATACCCAACCCCCTCTTTAGTTGGGTTAGACATCTACTACAAGTTATGCCTTCCACATTTACCTTTTTATGTGGATTTAAAGGGTTTGAGAGAATCTTACTTGTAAGGGTTTCAGTTTGTACACAGTCTAAACATTCAACTGTATGTAGATAGTGAAAATGCATAGGTTTATTCAGCTGGAAAGACCAAAGATGAAATAAAAACCAATTATCTTGGTTGCATGTGAAAAAAGAGCAACACATATTTCACAGGCATATCCGGTACTAAGAAAACCAAAACATTCCCTTTGTAAGGTTTTTGTGCCTTATTTGAGAAACCATCTACATGTTTTTTTTTCTCTGTCAGTTTTATGATATCCTGCTTCTTGTTTTTGATACAGTTAATGCAACAGTAACTTGGAGAAGTACTTTGTGATGTAACATTGTAAATGTTTATAAGTGTTTAGGAAAAAAAAGTTCTATAAATTTCGGCCCTACAGGCTATCAGGTCTGCAAAAGAAATTTAATAATTTTTAAGGCAGTGTTATCCAGAAAGGAGTTTATTTATCAAGTTTTTTCTTGATTATGGTATTTTCAGAAAGGGCAATAAATCCCTGTAGGCTCTTGAAACACATGGGAGGTTATAGGTTTTCCTGTTTTGGTGTAGTTTTCCCAATGTGGTCAGCACTTAATAATCAGGAAGCACAGTTACATAGATCAGTTCTTTATAACACCAATTTATTTTCTGCTTTTCAGAAAAAACAGTAAAGCTGCCTGAACAAATTGAAAGTCTCTTCCACTGAAAAATTAAAAATGTCACCATTTTTTTCATTTTGTGAATTCTCTACTTGAATGTTTTTCTATTTATTTATTTATTAATGTCTTCATAATTTGCTTTACTAGGGTTGTATTCAAAATCCTTTACAACTTGTCTCTAGTATTAACTGTATCAGAAATGTTATTTTGTCATTTTGTCAGCTTTTTCTCAAGGAAAGATTAGACTGAAAAAACACAGATTAAAAAAAAAAAAAAATTAATGTCTCATTTGTGATAAAAAGCCATCTACTGTCAACCAGAAGTTTTAAATGAAGGTTTTAGGTTTTACTGACTGCTGATTATGAGTTGTTTTCATTTTAGTAGAACAAGAAAATGCATTGGTAAAGTAATGCTAAGAGAGACTTTTTCAAAGACTTCAGCCTTATCTTCATTTTTACCTTTACAGCTCAAATTTCTACATACTGCTTTTGTATAAACAATCTCCATGTGAGACTGCAATTTCAGCTGCGGTTTCTAACAAGATTACATAAGTGGTATGAGCCTGTTGCCCCAGAGCAGTTTGAACAAGTTTCCACTTCTGCATATTGCTTTTTTTTTTGTGTGTCAGGAAGGAATCAACACTCAGTGTACCCAGTGCCTGGCATAGAACACCTGCTTCAAAGAGGTTGTAGAGAGGAGACCAACTGTACCTAACTGTTTGAACACAGGTAGAGAGTTCCATTTTTCTTGCAGAGGAAGCAGTTCCAGTCTGTCCAGCACTTGGTGCATGTTTGCGACAGGTGAGTGCTCTCTGTACAAGCAATTTTTGCACCATGCTATATAGATTTTTTTTCATTCAAGTTCATTCAGAGAAGAGGTTGTGTAAAAACATTGCTGTCCTCAATGAGGTTGTCAAATAATTTGGAAGGTTTTTTGGAATATATTGATGAGAAGAAATGTTTTAATATGGTACTAAATAGTAGCACATTGTATATCTAAAACAAGCTGCCACTCCAACTGTTAACGTCATTTGAAACTTCAGACTTGTTGGTTTGGGTGCAAATTTTTCTCTGTGTAAAGGGCCAGTTTCTCTTCAAATTAATTTTTTTTTTCTGTAACCAGTAAAAATGATTCTGTGAACCTGCTTTTATTCCTCTTTCATAGAGAAGGCAGAGAAAGTGAAAAGTACATGCTGAAACACATTTTTATTTCATATTCACATATGAAATTCTTGTAAGTCGCATACCTTGCATATGTATAGCCAAGAGATCCTTTTGTGATTCCTGCCCTCTTCCTATAATGGGTGCAGAGGGACCTACATGAGTAAATGTTATGCTTGGCTTCTTTTAAAAGTGCATATAAAAAGTAGCAGTAAATTGAAGCCCACAGGGTACTTTCCACATTGTACTGTAAGGATGTTTCATTGCATACTACTCATGAAAATTGAACTTGATATGAGCTATAATTATGACAAAAGCAAGTGAGAGTGTGATTCTCACTTTGAGTACTCTTCCCCTTTGTCCTCTTTCTGTGCTTTTAGTCACCTTTAATATCTAGGGAGATGTTTCATGCCAAAGGTTTTCACATATTGTAGAAACTCATTAATTAGTTAATAATATATGAATCTTGCCCTGCATTAAGAGTGCAATCACCCGATGGGAAACCAGAAATATTGAGGATGCTAAAGGTTTAATTGAGACCTTCATCCTAATAATGTTCAGTGACACTAATATTTTCATCTATTTAATCAGACTCATATCACAGTTTATAAAGTACCCTGATGGTCTAAAATTCATCAATTTCCTAATCATTTATATACAAGTTGTTGCTTTGGTTAGTGAGAGCTACATGAAAATAACACCATTTTATTTCTCTTTCAACATAAACATTTTTTCAATCCTATCTCAGTCAGATTTAATTTTATTCCTCAAACAAGGAGGAAAGAATCTGAACATTAGAAGAACATAGTAGTTTTAAATGTCTGCTTGGATAGTAAGCAATAATACTGAGTAACAAAATCACAGGGAATTTCATATTTTTACACACCTTCGAATAGAACTTTGTACTATTGCATACTCAAGTTGGAGTATGTACAAGATATGACATGGTATGGGACCAATGCTTTCCATTGCTCCTACTGTGTGGAAACTTGGAGAAGATTGCTAACATTTCAATATAAGAATAAAAATTGTGGTCTAAGTTTATAGACTTTGTTTGGTTTGGGGTGTTCGTTTTCTTTTTTTTTTTTTTTTTTTTTTTTTTTAAGTAAATAAATTTATACCTGTTATGACTGTGAAGAAAGCCTGAAACCATAACTTGTGCAACAATGCTCCCTCCTATCTTTCTTAGTGCAACAATAACTCAGGTGAGACAAATATACTCGGTTCAAAATCCACAACACTTCAGATGGCAATTCAGGTTCAAATGGAGACATTTTTCATAAAGCAGAAAATTAAGGGTCCATATTAAGAAATACCACTCATTTAACTCTTAACAACCTTTTAATTTTGATTCTTTCATATTATTATATCTCATTTTTATTATTTTTTCATGATATCATGAAGCTGCATATACCTGAAACAGATTGTATTTAGATATAGCTTAAAAATAATAATTTTAATAATAATAAAAATTTAATAATAATACAATTCTAGGTACTTATCCTTAAAAGAAGGTAACTAGGCTACCTACACACCTTCTAATTTTTTCATTCTGGCAATGGAGAGAAGTCAGAAGTCACATAACTCTTAAGGAGACGTTGCTCTACCTAACACAAGTATGTCTTCTCTCTGTAAGTATTGGGAAATCAAGCAGCACCAGAAGCAAGGCTCTGTGTCTAATATCAGCTGAGAGAACAATTAGAAGTCGCTAGATACCTCCACCCACTAGCTGAAAACAAGTTCACATCACAGAAGAAATGGTGAAGAAGTTTATGGGCTTACAGTAATTTCAAGCTAAAACAGGACTCTATAAAGCACTTGAGGTGTACAAGCAATAGATTGCTGTTCAGGATTTAGTCTCCAGTTAAATGTGATGTAGAATGTGTAGAGTTCTTTATGCACACCCACAACTCTTGATTTAACTGTTTTCTGCTATGTGATACAACAGAGTCTTGCATATAATACTAGATATAAATTGAAGCAGGTTTCACTTGTGATGATCTACATCTGGGAAGAAATAGTCCATAGCAACTTCTATAGCTGTTCCATGGCACAGAAACTATCTCCTTCTTCATGAATTCATCAGGTTCTCACCTAAACAGTGTCTGCTCTGTGGTGACAGAGAAAGAGGCTTTCATAATATAGTGAATAAATGTGTGAAATATAGCACTAACCCCGAAACAATATCAAGCAAGAATAAGCTGCATAAATTTTATTTAATATGATACCTGAAAGGGCTTCGTATTAAGATGGTGAAACACAGAAGTGCATTAGAATAAGATTGAGGACATTAAGACAGCAGAAACTGTACACAAATCTTGGCTGAGAAGGAGCTATAGGCACAAGGATGTAAATGAGAAACTGGGACAGAGGATTGTAACTGGATTTCAGTCACTTGATGGCAGTTTCACTTTTACAGTCTGGTAAGTAAAAAAATCACACGTGCATCAGTGGTCCTGAGTATCCTGCAGCTAGCTAGTGTATTTGTGATCTTTGTAGAATTACATATTTGAACTTAATCTATCTTTCTATCCATCTCTATAACTACCATGATCAACCTATATGAATGTTTATGGTAAAATTTTTGTATGACAGTCTCTAAAAGAGCTTGCATAGCTGACCAAGTGTAATTTTACACATTGCATACAGCCATACACAGCGGGACACTCCCAGTGCTTCCACTCTTTCTTTATGAAGGTGATATGCAGGCCAGATTTTGCATGCTTCCCCCTGCAGAGATCAGATTCTGCTCTATTTCTTTGTCTGTATAACTGCTTGGAACTGATAGGAGATATTCAGCTTCCATTAAATCAGTAAAAGCATGGGGCTGTTTAAAATTCACACAGGCCCAGAACTTCAAATATTTTGATCTGCCTTCTGGATAAAGTCTGGATTTCTGCACTGTGAGTGAAGAACTGATGCTTGTATGACCTGACACAAGATGTTTTATTGTATTTGTCATTCTCTTGCTTTCCCTCATACGGAATGAAAAATTCACCATTATTGCAATTTCTTAGAGCTTGTAGAGATAACCTGGTCTTCAAGAGAAACAATATTCCTGAGGGGAACATAAACTACAAACTGATAATAGAAAAGCAACAGCAGAAGTAATTTGTGTTTATTGAGCGCTTGGCATTAGTGACATTTTCATGGAAGACATAGACTTAGCTTAATACTGGTTTCTTTCTTCAAAGAAAGGCATCTGCGGCCACAGCCACAGCTTCAAAAGTCTATCACCATCTAAAAAAGCCCAAGCTTGAAAAGGCTTAGTTAGGAACTTCTCATTTAGCTCAATGTACTGTTGATGATTGATGAATCAAAGCTAAATGAATCAAGAAATTTTTAACCAGATTTGATACATCCTTTATGACCTTGCGTTCCTATTTACTTTAACTTTCTTAAAAAGAACAAATAAGGACAGTCCATTACAATACATATAAGAAAAAGAAAAATACAGATTCTTTTTTTCAAAATACGCACAATGAAATTATGGGATTTAATGTCTCTGGTTGTTGGGAAGATAAAACATATCTACAGTTGGCCAGGTCCACAACATTCTCTAGTAGCCTCTAGACATGATAATCCAGAAGTATTTCTCAGCCAGGAAAGTCTGAATGCAAGAAGGACAATGCATTTGTTATGCATTTAAACAAAAAGACAAGGCTTTTGTTTAATCTAGTACAAAGGATGCCATACATTTTTATATATACATGAATAAAATATATTAACTTTTGAAATTTAGCTATCAGTTCTAGATTTCAGTAAAATCATTTAGGCAGACATAGTTACATAATATGTGAATTAAACAAGCATGTCTTGCAGAAATACAACATACCCAACAATCTTTTCCATGAATTGAATTATTATCGAAATTCAACTACAAGAAGAAAGCCAAAAGAAATAAAATTAATCAAACATCATAGAATTATTTGAGCTGTTTAAATCTGACTAGGAGAAGCAGAAAAGTAAAATACTGAACAACAAGAAAAAAATTCTGGAAAAGCTAAACAATGTTTTTAATTGGAGAAAACAATGGTCCTGTTTCTTAGGAGAAGTCAGAAGAATTCTGATTGCAAATGTTGGAATGAATGCTTCTTCAGTTGAGTGCAGCAGTGTGGCTAATACTAATAATTCATTTGCTACACAGAGCACATAATTTTAAAACCCACAGTAGAAGTAAAATGAATTTTGGTGAAGAAAAGTGTTGTCTTTTCCAGGATTAGTCTAATAAAAAGACTGAAGAATGTAGACACGTGTAAATAGTTAACATGAAGGAATGCAAAATAGCACAAAACAAACAAAGGCTTTATTTCACCAGACATTTAAATTAATCCTGTCCTGATCAAGGGGGCATATCGAAGAATATTTACTCTGTGGTTACATTGTCTTAGTGATGTACAATATGTGACCCTGGAAATTGCAATTGTGAAGGAATGCCAAAGTTTGGTGTGTTGGCACTTCAGCAAACTGACCCATGAGCTGAACTCAGCTTTCTGGTATGAATGAAAAATGCAACAACTGTATTTGCCAAATAGGAGCTCTTTCAATATAGGATATGCAGGAAACAAAAATTTCTGAGAAATTATTTAAGCTGCTTCATATGATAACAGAAAATACCAGAGAAAACCATTAGAGAACAGAACTTTAACATTACATTATCCTTCTTCTTAGATTTATTACAGTAAACTTTTTCTCAGAATCTTCAGTTTTGAATTACAAAAACTGATGTAAACTTTTGCAAACTTGGAGGTGTAATATTTAAAATCTACACTCGAAGTATAATGAAGTTAAAGGGACTGTAAGAACAGTCTGCAGTCCTTAATCATGTGGAACTTATTCTGAAATCAATAAAATTAGGCAAGATGCATTACGCTAGTTACTTGTCATAAACGTCAGGTGATAGTGATAAAGAATCTTATACTAATTGGCCATGTGCCCATGCAAGTATTTGACTCCCTCAAAAGTCTGAATATTTTCATACATAATTAAGCTGACACAAATGCTTGCAAAAACCAAATTGGAAATCAAAACTTAAACCATTATTTCACTGATATCGTCTGTAAAATTCCTGTAACTTCAGCTTCACTGAGATGCCACCGCTGGATGTGCAACATCTCTGAAGCACTTTGTCTTTATTTTACAAACAAAATCAAACATTTCCTTGAAACCCAGAATATAAGAAAGAGGTTTTCTTTCCCTTAAGAAATTGAAAATAGATATCCTACAAACCAGATTAAGCACATAATATATCAGGGAATGAACTCTTTTAAGGAAAATATTATGCGTAAAAGCCGTCCTAAAGATGGAGGAATGGCCCAGTCAATTAAAGGAAACCAGAAAAGCAATGAGTAACAAGAAATAAAAATCAGGCCAACCCTCAACTGCTTAATTCTTGATTTACACATGGTAGCTATTTCCTAAGTAGTTTTCACATGTTTCTAATATCTGATACCACAAGGTCTTCAAACCTTCTTATATATGCCCTAAATTTTTGTTCAGTGAGAAATTTTAGTTTAAGAAGTAGTTTAATAGAAGTAGAAGGGGAACTTAGGGTTTTGGCAGTTATTATTAGAAGTTAATTTTTAACTTCAGTAATATTTTTCTTTGTATTCAAATAATTTATCTTTCTTTTCCTATTACTTTCTAAATGGAAACATTGCCTGTTTAATAATTTTTAAAGAAGTAGATACATTTGCACACACGATTTTTTCAATAAAATACCATAAGAGAGCACTGGTGACAAAAGTTAGATGTAAAGAGGAGATAAAGCAGATAAATAATTAAGTCATCAAATGTTTCACTTTTTTATTTTATGTATTCCAAATGCAGGTAAAATTTGTTCAACATTATCAGCTGAGACTGCTGGATGCAGTGAAGAGATGTTCTCTTCTGCCTTAATAATTCCAAGGTGTGACCACACTGCCAAGGTTTAAATCCTCAGAATCCATTTCAGGACACAGATTTTAATCTCCCTGTTAATTGAGAGGCCAGGCCACCCACTGCTCTGAATCAGAGCTACTGCACAACCTTTGATTAGAGCTATTCTGCTTTGCATTTAAATATTTATATACTTCCTGGGCAAGAGCCTACAAGCAAACAGAAATAACTGCCTACCTATATTGGCAATTCTCTTTTTAAAGGGAGGCAAAGCCTGAGTGCCAGGTTTGGTTGCATAGATATTTTGTTTTGAAAAATAATGTAGACAGCATCAAACAAGGAGAAGGAACAGATCTCAGGTACTTTCTTACTCAGAGTTCCTTTTAGAATGTAACAGTTTAAACCTGTTGGGGTATATATGAACATGGAATTGTTCTCTTCCCCATGTTGATGAGTGCCTTATTTTCCTAACATCATTAAAAAAAAAAAAAAGTAATTTAATGACTTATTTTTACCCACAGAAATAAAGAAATCAGTTATTTGCACTGTGCTATTTATAATCTCTTTGGCTCTTTCAAATTTTTAAAGAAACCTCCATATGCAGCTCTATGCTTTCATTATAGTTTTTCATTTTTTGTTGTAAATGGATAGCAGATGACAAGACACTAAGCCATTTTAGCACAAACTTGTGAGATTTATTGATTCAGCTCAAAGCTGATGGAGTTTCCATACATCAAAGCCTTCAAGCAGTAGTGCACTCACCCAATATTATATCCATTAAGAATTTTTTTATCATTAAAAATCCAATAAAATATTCATAACTCTGTTACAAACCCCTGATGGTTAGATTAATGCAATTCTAAGCACTATGATTATCTTGCACCAAGTTTTACACATACAACTTCTTTTATTTCTTTCTTTTCTTTTTGTCAATCCAGTGAGCTTGATTTCAGAGCTATTGGAATTTTCAGGCTACCTATAATAAGAGGCTCCCTGACAACTGTCTCAAATGTCCATCGTTCCCTAGCAAAATCTGAAATTTAAACCTCCCTGGGGGTTATTTGAATATCCTTTTGTTAAATCAGAAATAATTAGATGATCTCTTATAATGAAGCAATTTATATTAATAAAAGAAAAGTCACAACCCATCTAATGAAGGTTGAAGGTGGACTCTCTGTTCCCTTGTTACCACATCATAATGCAGCATCTTTGTGCTTATGGGAAAGCAATTGGAAAGTATTCTCAGGAGATGTCTGTGTTAGACAGCACATGAGAAAGCACATACACAGGACTAATTCAAAAGAGTCGTATTTTAGTGTACAGTCCGGAGTCTTCTTTCAAGCAGATACTTTTTTTGTTGTTGTTGAAACATAATTTTTTAAGCTTTTTAAACACTGCATCTCCCCACAACAGAAAAGATTTAGCTAGTGATAAGTGTAGAAATGTTTTCAATCAGGTTTATCTGTTAATGCCTGAACTACCATGGTATCCACATTTACTGATACCAACAGAGATATCTTTTACATATAGATTTTCAAAGCATTTGCAACATGAAGGAAAAAAATCAACATTCTGGAGATAATTTAGTTCCAGCCTTCATTTCTTCTTTAGGATATTGTCTATAATTAGAGAATGAATTTATGTAATTTTTGTGAAGCTGATACATTACTATTGTAGCAATTATTCATTGCATAGTTAGGATAAATTTGAGGATATTTATTCACTGAAAAAACCTGTATATAAATAAGTATTTGTGCTGCAGAGAGAGAACTTTTTAGGTAGTACCTGTGTATCTTTTCCTCAGAGCATCTGTACATCTGAGAGTCACACCGGTTTAACTGCATAATTTTCTAAACCTGTTTATTACCGAAGCTAACCCGTATGCTACCTAAGGTAACAAAATTAAAGACAGCACATGCTTTTCAGTTTAAAAACTTGGTCTCAGTGCACGTTTGACATGTTAGGCTGTCAGGCAAATGATGAGACTTTTCACCTGGCTTAAGGTTAAGAGAACTGAGCAGGACATGGAAAGCTACTGGACAGCACAAGAAATTGTGTGAGAAGCTGGCAAAAGTTACAAATCCAACCAGACTTCACAGACAATTAAAGTGGAAGTTGACTAAGAAGCAGCCAAAATTCACAGAAAAGCTGAGGGAAACTGGGCACCTTTTCGGGAGTTCAGTCTTGAAAGACCAGTAACGCCTAACTAATCATAGCAGCACTGGCATATGTGGTAGAGTCTAACTAGGTAACTATCAGAAATAAATTTAGTTTTAATGTATCACATCTGGCACCAGGAGAGAAAAGTTAATTAAGGAAAGTTGTTTATTTGGGCAAAGGCTGAGCAGAGAAAAAGGAGAACAAAGGTGTTGAAAAGAAGGCCAAGAAAAGGTCTTAATGGGGCATCCAGATGTGTGTCTGATGCTGCTTGGTGGTACCAGTCACACAGCCCTGTGCAGTTCCCTGCAGCAAATCAAGAGAAGAAAAGGGGCCTGTTTGCAGATCATCAGTGTCAGGTCTTCATCCTTGATCATGAAGGTTAGCAGGGAGTGAGGCGACTGCTCTCTCTGGCCACTGAAGGAATCCTTGACTGAGGACATCGAGCAGTCTGTCATCAACATGTTCATGCTTGATCCAGGACTGATGCTACTTTATAACAAATTATGTTATTCATCTTGTAATAAAAAATATTTTTAAAGCAACAAAAAGTTGAATATGAGTCAGCAGTGCCCTGGCAGCCAGGAGGGCCAACCCTGTCCTGGGGGCAGGCATCAGGCAGAGCATCACCAGCTGGGTGAGGGAAGGGATTGTCCCACTCTGCTCTGCACTGGGACAGCCTCACCTTGAGTGCTGGGGGCAGTTTTGGGTGCCACAGACGTTCAGCTGTTAGAGAGCGTCCAAAGTAGGGCAACAAAGACGGTGAAGGAATTTGAGGGGAAGCTTTTTGAGGAGTCACTGTGGTCACTTGGTCTATTTAGCTTGGAGAAAGGAAACCTTACGTCAGTCCCCAACTTCCTTATGAGGGGAAGGGCAGACACTGATCTTTTCTCTGTGTCACTGGTCAGTCACAGGACATGAAGGAATGGCCTGAAGTTATGTCAGGGGAGGTTTATCTTGGATATGAGGAAAAGGCTCTTCACCCAGAGGATGGCTGGGTGCTAGAACAGGTTCCTCAGGGAAGAGGTCACAGGGACGAGGCTGACATTTCAAGACTCATTTGGACAACACTGTCAGGGACAGAGTGTGGCTCTTGGGGATGGTGCTGTGCAGGGCCAGGAATTGGACTCAATGACCCTTGCATGTCCCTTCCAACCCATCTTATGCTGTGATTTTGCCAATCCAGGCTCAAGGGTTTTTTTCTAGGTTTGAACTAAATATTAGGTCAATTTAGCAAAATTGCTACTGATATTCAAGGGCCATCTAAACACAATCCTGTGCCATGTGCTCTGGGATGACCCTTCTTGAGCAGGGAGATTGCACCACATGTCACACTGTGACCCCTTCTGACATTACCTAGGTAAACATGTGATAGAGAACTCCTAGCTTTAGTGGAGTTCTAAGATGCAGTTTTAATTTGGTCCAAGAACCTCCTTCAACTTGGAGACATGAACTAGGCATGGATGCAGTTTTAGGTTTTAGTGTCATTTACAAATTTGTCATGGCCAAAAAAAAATAAAGTAATTAGGAGTTCCCTGTAGTGGTTAAAGTTTACTTCAGTCCTGGGCACAGTTCATCTAGAAGTCTTCTTGTCCTTAAGGAAAGCAGTTAAAGAAGAACAAATGTATCACATTAAGTTTCAAATAAAGGACTGTAAATTTAATTTAAAATGTGAAGAAGATCTAAAATTAAAAATAATTTACTTTTCTAGGTTTGGAATGAATCTTGACTTTCTTTTGTTTTTCTTGTGCTGCATTTCTGAGTTTGACCTACAGTTCACGTACTAAAAGTAGAGTGTGACAGATCTGCAATGCAAATCCTGACTTCTCATATGCCAATAAGAGAAAAAAAAGTATACCAAGAAACGTGAGCTTCCACACTTTGTGGTATATGCATTTGATAATTAAAACTATTCTTAAAATACCTCTGCTTTGCAGAAACATTTTCTTTCATAATTTAAAATATAAGGTTAATTTTAAACTCACATTAGAAAAAAAAAATTATGTTCTATGTCTAACCTAACAAAATGGCAGGCACCATCACATCAAAATAAAGCAATTTCTCAGCATTAGCAAGGGAATAATAAAAATTGGAGGAAACACACTATCATGTTCAACTATACAGAATCCTTGTTGCAATAATTTAGTCTGTGGTTAAGACCATAAATTAAAGACTCCTTTAAACTCTATAGAACAGTCATTAAGGCAGAGTCATATATATAATAAAAGCACTTTAAGAAAAAAGTCAGGTTTAAAAAAAAAAAATGCGTACAAATTATTTTAATAAATTTCATAGCTTATATATGCAAATAATTTTCTAAACATTTAAGGTTAATAGCAAATATGACTGAGGAAAATTTCAAGGTGGATTGTAAACATTAAATAAAAATACTCCAACTTTATCACTTCCACAAGTATCTCACAAGATATACTACTTAGGTCTTTTATTCCCACTGTCTTTTATTGGTCACAGTGTAGAAACACAGATCAGTCCCCTAACATGAGTCTTTGTTGCTTGGGGAAGAAACAGTGGCATCACATAGAAAATGTTGTGTATTGCAAGTAAAAAACTCCCAGATTTTCTAATTGTGGAGTTATTTTAACTAAAAAAATAGAGGCAAGTATCTTCAAGGAAATCAATTAAAACTTCCTTAACAGCTCTGTTAGAGAGAGATCTTGTATTTCTAATGTATGTCTAATTATACCATTACTAAGTTGCTGATCAGTTTTGCAGCAAAGTTTATTCTAATACTATGTAAGGTTTCTTTCCTTCATGGGAAATTGAGCTATAGAGGTCTTGAGGCTAAGCTGCAAAGGATCTATAATGGGACATTGGTGCCTAAATATAGATTAAATTTCTAACTTTCCCTGTTGACTGAGAAAAACAAAAAGGTAAACATTTGATGCAATAGTTTTACATTCAAAAACATTTTACAATCACTAAGGGAATCCTTTGTAGCATCAACTATCTCATTCACAGTACAGAGGTAAATAACTTTCAAGCATAACAGAAGACTATAAGATGAACTTCTAATATTCAATTTTCTAGTACCAATAAAAGCAGCAATGGTAGATAAACCACACTGAAATTTACTGAGGGAATACATATTAGAAAGCCACATCCATGGCTTAGATCTAAAACTGAACCCAAATAATTTAATATTTTCATAAAGTTACATATTGATTCCTAAATAATGCAGACCAAAGACTGAATCAATAGTTCTGACAAGGAAGAAAATAATCAACAACAACAAAGAAACCAGACGCAGAAAGTTGCTGAAGCAATGATACTGTGAAGCAAAGCATCAACTAATGCTCACAGTTATGGCTAAAACAGTAACAGTAAATACAATCCTATATCTATTCCCCATTCTCTTTGTTATCACCAGCAATAACATTAAAAAATGTTCAAAGAATATAGGAAATGGAAATAAAAGAATCAATGTTTGACATGAAAGATATGTAGTTCTCTCTTCTCTCCCTTTCTTTCCCAGTGAGAGTTCAAACCCATACCATATAGGATTTAATAGTCTCCAGGGGAAATGATAGCTCATGAGTAACACAGTAATTTCAATAAAACTTAGTGCAAAGACCGGCTTGAATAACAACTTGAACCAAATTTGTCCAGGAAGACTCTGAAGAACCACCATCTGCATTTCTTTGGGAAATTGTTTGAAAGGAAAAGAAACTTAAAGAGATGAATCTTTTATGTTGGCTCAATCCTTAAGCTGAAACAAAGTAGTCTGAAAGAGTGGAAAGTAAAGTCTTTAAATTTAATGTGGGGTTATTTACTCTTGTCCACAGGAACCTCTGGAAGTGTTCAAGGCCAGGTGGGATGGGACTTTGAGTAACTTGGCTGCAGTGGGTTGACAGTGACAGGCACCCACTGCCCTCTCACTCTGCTCTGCAGCTGGACAGAGGAGAGAAAATATAATGAAGGGTTCATGAGTTAAGGACCCACCTGCTCCAGTGTGGGTCTCCTCCATAGGCTACACGTGGCTCTCTAAATCTCTGGTCCTCTGTGGGCTGCAGGGGCACCGTTGCTTCACCATGGTCTGCATCACAGGCTGCAGGGGAAACACAGCTCCATATCTAGGACTTCTCCTCCTAATCACTCTGCACTGAACTTGGCATTTCATAATTGTTCCTCTCATTTATTTTCACTCTGAACTTCTCTAGCTACAAATACAACTGCACAATACCTTTTTCTTCTTCTTCTTAAATGTGCTATCACAGAGGGGTTACCACTGTTTCTAATTGGCCCAGCCTAGACCAGCAGCGCATCCATCTTAGGAGCTCCCAGGGACTGGCTCTGCAGGACATGGAGGAAGCTTCTAGCAGCTTCTCACAGAAGCCACCCCTGTAGCCCTCCCCACCACTTCCAAAGCCTGGCCATGAAAACCCCATACACTGGTCTAGTGAGAGGTGTCCCTGCCCATGGCAGGGGGGTTGGATCTTGATGATCTTTAAGGTCCCTTCCAACCAAAATCATTCTATGATTCTATGATGATTCTGGAAACTAAAGTGTATCAAGTATTTGTATACCTCATGCAGGAAAATGCACTTGCTTGAAGAGTGCAAGAATGAGTATTAATTGAATGATGGGCACAGATTTGCACTTCAAATCTAGAGTTCTTTTGCATGTATTTTCTAAATATATTTATGTATGATAGTGTGAAGCTCATAGAAATTACTATTCATAAGCCAGTATTTCCAATGATGAGATTTTTCAATCTGTATCCATCTATATTTCTTAAAGTAATCTACACTTCATGTGTACAATGGATATAAATAACTAGCATAATGAAAGATATTAGAGTCAAACTGCTATTTGAAATTCAAAGTATACCAGTTGCTTTCATAAAGAAATTACATATTTATGATTATATGAATTTCAAATAATAATGCATAATTTATTTATCTAATACTATTACATGAGAATTCTCCATTGAGAATTTAAAAGTAATTTTCTTGATTAAAGTAAATTCCAGCCCCCAAAAACTCTCCCTGGAAAAAAGTGAATTTTGAATAACAAAACCTGGTGAACATTAGAAAAGGATTAAATGGCAGAAAGTTTTCATAATTATTGCTATAAAATTATTCTCTCAGTACAAATGATGATTGAAAAAGAACATTTAAATTACACAAATTTGTAATGTATTTTCCCTTCTGACATCTTTCCTGCTCAGAATATTATTTAGTGAAAATGTTTTAATGTTTTAATGTTTTCAAATGTTTTCAATCTGAAGCAACATAAGAAACAAAGGAGAAGATATCTTATGCTTAAGGAGTAAAAACTCAAAAGGTTTCACTCAGTAGTTGTCCTGGTCACATATTCTGCAGACACTCAAGAAGGTATAATATAGCTTTTGCATATTATATAAATTAACCAAAAAACGCTTTGATTTTGAACCAATTCAAATAAATTTTAAAAATCTTCCTTGAAGGCTCTACAAGGCACAAACTGCATCAGCTTTTTAGGACTGACACTTGACACATAAAAAGATATTAAAACTAATAATTACTTTTAATTTTTGGTTTTTTTTTTTTTTTTTTTAAATTTGTCTTTAAAATTAATATTTATTTTCATCAAATATGCATTGAAGTATAAATGCATAACAAGTGACAGAAAATACCTATTTCTCATTAGAATTTAAATGTTGAAAAAAATGTTAATAATCTTGTGAATTGCAATATGTGAAGCCCTTTTGGCTTGTCCTTGCCTTCCATGAGCCAAAATTAAACATAAACCAATCTTCATCATAAACGAGGCAAAGAATAATTTAATACTAACATCAAAAGCTTATCCTCTTTTTTACTTCTCTTGCCTGAAATTGCACAGAATTAGTATTATTGCAGATAAAAATGTAAGATCTTTACAGACAAAAATCCAAAATTATGAAACAATGAGCAAAAGAAGTTGAGGAATTATGAATCTGAAAAAAATGAGAACCATGTGTGTCAGAATATTCAGGGTACTCTCTAAAAAAGCACCAAAAGAGAATACTACTATAATACTATTGTAACTCAAGAAACTGATTTTGTGTGATGGGGAAATTACCCTTACTATCTGGAATAAATAACAAAAAATCAGTAATAAATATGATTCAGTAGTAAAAATGGTCTGTGGTGCGAATGCTGGCAAAACCCACAAAGGTTCAGCAGCAGACTGTATGTAAATGCATATCATATTGCCATGGATTTGGCCCATTTTTATTTTAGCATCTGATAAAAGGCCATTCATTAAAAATTTTCTGGACCTGGAACTAACAGGAAGATTCCCATTATAATTGCATAGTTACTGGAAGGCAAAAATTGCTGTGCTGTACACAGGGGCAGGGTGGGCTGGGATTTTTTATCTTCTTACCTTAGCAAAGAGATAGCTTTTCTGATTTTCTGGTGTCAGGGCAAAAAGTAGGAAGAAGCATGGAATGAACTGTGAACTATGGGCCAATTAAAACAGAAACATTCAAAATGTCCCTAGTAGAAATTGCCCCTTTTATTTTTTATAGCTAAAAAAAATTTGCTGACCATAGAGATATCAGGCAGCCAGCCTCAATTGCTGTTTTTGCAGCAATAGTAAAATATACATTTTGTGGTGATGTTTATATCTCCTTTGTCCCAGTTCAGACATCTCTCTGTGCTAAAGCTAGCACACTCTTGATAAGCCAGGCAGTCAGGATGTGCAGCTGTGTGACTGAACCATCTCCTTCCCTTCATTCTGTGCCCCATTTTAATGGAATGATCTGAAGGAAAAAAAGTGAAAAGCCCTCACTGTTTTCTAACCTTTCCTAAGAGATGACCTTTCCATTAGATATGGTATAGTGACCTACACTGTTAGAGGCCTTTTAAAGATGGTTGGTTTGCTATTTCCCAAATGGATTTGTTTGTCTGGAAACCAAATCGTTAGCTGTCTGCAAGTCAGTCCTTTGCTGCTCCTATCAAAAGCTTTGAGACTCTTTATGTGTTGGAAGTTAGCCAGCAATATTTTATGCTGTGTACAAGTTCCATTTCAGAGTTCAGTCCTGAATTCTCTACAGCAAGATTAGTGATATCTCAACTGCTCTGTTTTCGTGGGAGTGAGACTCTGGTCCATTCCAGGAAGGGAAGTGAAGAGTGATCTCAAGTGAGATTAACCATCTCAGTTCAGGAGAAACTTTTATGATAACACCATCATTGCTTAAAAATTTCTATTTTAACTGTTTGAGGCTAAATTCTTTACATCTTCTTTCTCACAAATTATCTGATTTTACATGTGTGCAGAAATATATAGGTATCTTTAAAGAAAATATTCTGACTTGTAGTTTTGTCTTCTTTTTATCCTGTTTTGTTTTTTTTACAAGAGTTGTCAAGATTTGGAAAGGTCTGCCCATGGCAGTGGAGAGTCACCATCCCTGGAGGTATTTAAAAGCTATGTAGATGTGGCACCTGGGGTCATAGTTTAGTGGTGGACTTGGCAGTGGTGGGTTAATGATTGGACTCAATGATCTTAAAGCTCCTCTTCAACATCACTGATTCTATGTTTCTATTTTCTTTTCTCTTTCTCTTTTTTGTTGAAGAAAAAATATATTTCATATTCTCATTCTTTATCCTTAATTCTTAATTGTACAAAACATAAATGCTATTGCGCATTTACAGCAAGCCAGGAAAAAACACTAAAACTTAAAATATACCTTCAAAAATACTGAATGAGCACAGATAGGCCATAGGGAGAAAAACAAGCCCCCAATAAATTAGCTAAACGTAACAACTCATCACAGAAAGCAGTAAAGGACAGCCACATTATCCAGCAAAAAAGAAAGAAAAAAAAAAAAAAGAATGATAACTTATCTTGCTTCTGTTTTATTTCATGGCCTCCAGACAGACAGAAAACATGCCTTCTGCCCTCCACAGCACTGTGGATGATGACTGGCAGAGAGTACCTGCATCAGGTTAAAGTCTGTAAAGAGCTTACTTCTGCAGTGTAATCCTCTGATGACCATTGCCTTTTAATTTACTGTAGAGTACAAAATGTCTGTTAGAGAAAAGGCAACTTGGGAAGATGTGGATCTAATCTCTGTGAAAGACTGTCATTTACATTGCTAAAGCAACCACATATTTAATGTTTATATTCACA
>VXBN01009386.1:0-21193 GCA_013397395.1 Sinosuthora webbiana | reverse complement strand
GTTTATATTCACAGCTATAAATAAATAAATAAATAAATAAATAAATATACACACACATATATATATATAAAAGAATATACTTTTTCATGTAAGTAATTGTACATACACATGAAACTGCCAAGTCTGTGCCTTTAAACAAACACAAGCGGCCCAGAGAACATCAGTAGTTCTATGGAGCTTTTAAGTGGGATCAGTTGCTCACTGTTCCTTGCCAATCACAAGCTAGCATCAGGGAAAGGCCGTAGATAGCAAGTTCAGATAGAAGAAAAGCAAGTATTTCTTGACAGTCTGTAGTTAAGCTGTTAAGCTCCTTGGCTCAAGATGTGGGAGTGCTAAAATGCCTGTGTTAACTGGAGAAACTACATGGAAAATTGAAAGGAATGCGCGGTTCAAAACTATGACCATTGTTTTGGGATATAATTGAGATTTCAGTTCTTAGAGGTCGGGATGATATTGTGAAGAACTATCATTATTTACCTGGGGGAGTTAAATATGTTTATATACACACACCTAATTTGTTTCTGGCCTCCATGTTTCACCACTGCTGGCAGGAGAATACTCAGATAAATATTTCTTTTGTCTTATAAGTCATAGACAGTTATATGTTTTTATAATATTTAGTTTACACTTAAAAAAAATAGTTTATTGTGTGCAAAGGCAATGGATGGCATTCCATACATTGCCATGTAAGTGCTTGTGGCCAGTAGTGTATCTCCACAGTGTAAATCAATCAGTGAAATCCACGTTTCTCATGTTCTAAAATATTTTCCGTTTTAGGAAAACCAGAATTCGCCTTGTATATTGTTGATGCGACAGTGTTCAGGGCTTCTACTTTTGTTTCAGTGAAGTGCAATAATGCCTTCATTGTGAGTTGGAACCAGTCCCAGTTTTGTATATTCTTAAATAGCAAAACTATGTAAATAGAATATTGTATAATGAAAGTCTAGAAGAGGAAAAAAACAAAAGAACACAAAAAACCCCACCCTTTGGGTACGCTTTTTCTTATTTAATTTGAAAAGAAATTTTCATTGTTTGTTGGAATAGGACCATCTAAGATACTTGGGGGGTAAAAAGAATAAGACAAAAAAAAAACTGGAAAAAAATTGAAATCAGAGGAGATGACAGTAAAAAAAAAAAAAAATCATTTAAAAATAATTTCTTCTTTCCTTGAAACAAACTCATCAACTATTTTCTAATGAATTGCAATGTGATGACTCCTCATAGGTTCTGGTTGTATTTCACAGCTGTTTTTCCTGTGATGCACCTTGATTGGAACACAAATATTAGTGGTCTGGGGTTTTTATAAGTTCCACAGATATTTGCATAACAGGGAGGAAGATGATAATTTTTGATAACAAGACATTTGCTTTATCTGTATGGGGTAAAATTTTGCTTCCCAAGCTGAAACAATTCTGCCCATACAAGAGTTTTATCTTTATCAAACTTTAACACATTCCAGCATAACTCCTCTGCTTAGCAATATCTACTCTAGAAAGATGCAGCCCTCCAGTCACTGATGTTCTGAAGTGACCAAGAGTAGCATGAATCATAAGACACACAACTGTCAGTATTAATTCAATGTTTATGAAGTTGCATGATTAAGGATCACTGTAGTCTCCAATCTCCTTATCCCAGCCACCACTAACTTTAGAATCCTAGTGCAAGAACATCTATCTCATGAACTTGAATTTACAGACAGTTCTATACAGTGTATTAGTGAATCCTTTAGTATGCCTCTTCATATATTGTGTTATACCTCATACTTAAGTAAGAGACTTAAAAATCACAATTGCCTCAAACACTGCCAAGGCCACAGAAGGAACTTGCCATAAGATCAGCCTCACAGTGTGAACTTGAGATAAGCACAGAGGAGACAAATTTGCAACAGGAAGGCATTAATTCCAGGCCTAAAGAAGGTGAGTTTTGGTTAGAACATCCTGGCTAATGCATCCAGACAAAAATTCCCACTGTGACAGACTGTGGGAAAGGAAGCAACTTCTTATAAAAGTATCACTCCAGTTTATGGGAATGTCTGCAGTCACCCTGTGGATACCCAGGACTTGGACTATATAAAACTGCTACTTCCAGAAGAATGACTCCAGGACCCCCCACCACTGAGAAGACCAGTGTGAAGAAAGTTTTGCTGTCTGGATCCAGGAGGGGTGATATCTTTCTACTTATTCTGTCTCTTTTCCCTCTCTTTCTTCCTCTCTCCCCACCCCATTCCTGTTCCTTTCTATCTCTTACATTTACTATTAAATAAAATCCACGCTATTGCCTTTGGCATATGATTCATATGATTTGATTTGCACCTTAACTCAGGCAGAAGCATATCTCAATAATCAGACCTTAACAACACTGCCTTGTAAAAGTGTCAAGACATTATTAGAAACAAGTTTGAGACAGCTATTTATGCATTAAATTTGTTAATTACTTTCTGATGCTAAAATGACCAGATCTAACAGGTAGGAACTACAGATCACACAAAACTGCAAAGGCACTGGATTCACAAACTCTGTGGGATGCCTTCATGTAGTGTAAAGGTTCAAAATGTTCATAGTAAATCATGCTCGAGAACAGATACAAACTGTCTGACTCTTGATATACCAGTAGGTATTCAGGCATGAAAACACATTAATTTTTGCATACAATACATAGTATAAAATAATCAGGTATTTTATCTATGGAAACTTCTAGTATCACAGGGTTTTGATTTAGTTTTATGAAACTTTGTGGGTCTTCTTTTTAGCAAGAAATGACCACAATTTCTTTGGAGATAAAACCTGAAACATCCTGTGTAAAAAAAGAGAGGAAATCAAACCACAGTAAAATGTTTAAAACATGCTCTACCTATTTGGAAACATGAACCTTCACACCTAAAAGGTGAGAAAAAACAGGTGCAGATCAAAGTGTGTAATCCATAGGTGTAATGTATGTCAGTAAATTACCTGCAAGTATATGCCTGGTTCTGCCATTACTCTGTCAGATGTGGTGTGCATCAAAGCTGATGCAAAGATTAACACTAATGCATAGATTAACAATAATGGATAGAGATGTAGGCCACAAGAAAGAGAAATTATTCAGCATTTTCTTGCCTGAGGACTAGCTCCTTGCTGCATACACTTGCTAGCTAGAGTTTCTTTTTCCTTGATTATGTTGTGTTTTATCCAGCTTAAAAGCTTCATTTTTAACTTTGTTTGAAGTATTTTTCTTAGTTTCCTCAAAATTAAAGCATTTCCTATTAAACCACTGACAATTCTTTCCCACAAATATATTTTGTACGAGTGATACCAATGGGTTGTGTGAACATTCCTTCAAGTATTCACCATAGCTCTCACATAGGTAAGCATAACTATATACAGATTCATTGTTTTGATTTTTTGTGTTCACTTTAGGATTAAAGAAATAGTTTATGAGAGTAATCTTGTCACATTAAAAAATAAGTCTTTTGGAAGAGTTTATAATAATCTCTAAGGTCCACTCCAACCAGTTATTCTCTGAACTTGATTTCTGCCTGTTTCATTTTCATAGTTTTTTTTATTTCTACACTTCCCTCTTACCTTCACTGTTGCACACATAAAAATTTTCACTTCCTTCTTTATGCAAAATGTATTCAATATTTATTATTTTAGCTACTTTGAAGCTAATATACAGCTCGAGCTCTGAATATAAATGCTGACAATAATTAGGTAATTTAAGTTTAATTATAGCTGATTATAATAATAAAGACAGAAATTATAAAATATTTTTTCAGAATAAATTATTTATTGTACCTAACCTTTCTACCAGTTGTCACAGATATCTTATTGCAACACTCTAAGTCAAAATCTAGCTTTAAGAGTATTTCTTTCTTCCTAAAAAATCCACTGGAATTTTTAAAATATTAACTCTTCCTTAAAAGTTGCAAATTGTCTATCATACTTTGAGTTTGCTGTAACACAAATGGCAAATAATCAAAACTGATTGAAATGTATTCTGAGGGCCAATTCAGACTTGTTCCTGGGAAATAACTTCAGCTACTAATTTTTGTTTGTTTTGATGGTAAAGATATTGGCAAATGAAGAAGTGGATTTAAACCACTAAATTGTTTCTATGGGTCACTGAATAACTAAGAGGTCAAGAATTTTTCTACATATTCAAGCAAGCCCCCAAGTGGAAATTATATTTTAAAAGTGCAGAGATTTGGGGAAGCTGGAGTACAGTCTTTCAAACAACAGTGTCACTGGTGATGAAAACCCTTTTGAAAAGGAAAAACAAATGATTGGTTTTTCTGCTATTTTTCTTATTGTCTTTCACTTTGGCACACAAAATTCTTTAGTCTAAGAAAGCGTTTGGAATCAGAAAGAATGGGAAGAGGCTGCAATATAAACACCAAGTTTCTGATTAATGTGACAGTTCAGGAATAAATGCTGTATTCACTTCAATGACATATAATAAAATTAAATGTCTGTAGCAAACAGCTTTATACACAGTGGAAGATTAGAACTGTATTAAAAAAAACCGAAAAAACAAAAAACAACAACAACAACAACAACAACAAAAAAAAAAAAAAAAAAAAAAAACCAAAAAAAAAAAAAAAAAAAAAAAAAAAAAAAAAAAAAAAAAAAAAAAAAAAAAAAAAAAAAAAAAAAACAACAAAAAAAAAACCAACAAAAAAAGAGCCACCACTGTGGCTCTTTTTTAATTTCTAAGATATCTCAGTATCCTATCCAAAATCCAAAGCTTCATTTTCCATTCCAGACATAGCTCTGTATAAATATATAATCTCAAATTCATCTGAAACTTTATAAAATTTGAGGTAAAAAAATAGATTAAAATTTCCAAAAAATTCTTTATCCTCTAAAGAATGGCAAACTAGAGAAAATTACAGCAAACTTTATAATACATAGGGCTCAGATTTGTTTCAACTTCAGTCTTCAGACTTGCTGTTAGTATAAGTAATTAGGGTGCTTGTCAAACAATGTATTTCATGACACCCATGTCCCATGAATCAGGTTAATTGTGGTGTTCATAGCAGACAGGGTAGGATATTACTTATGCTCTTTAAATTGTCCGTTTATCAAACTCTGGTGTTTCACAAAAGAAAGGAGATATATGGGGTCACATCTAAAATATCAGAGACAAGACAGAGTATGTCTAGTCTATTCCAGAACATTTTAAATATATCTATTCACTTTACTCAATTTGAATTCAGATCTGACCTTGTTAGCCAGTAATAGCAGCTATGAATAGCTAAAAATTTTAAATGTATTGGGAGAATCTGACATCAACATGGTTTTTTGGTGGTGGAAAAAGACATCAGAGGTGCAGGTTTTTCAGTGGAGTACAGCAAATAAAATCTTCATAAGAAAAAAAAAATCTTCTAAGGGAAACAATGGAATTTGGGAATGAGTGAACATTGATGTTACCCTTATCCAAACACAGTGAGGCATGAAAGACCTTTAAGGAAATATGCTTAATGTTTCTATGTAGATGGTAAAGAGCCAAAAAGGTGTTTGATCCATAAAAATAATAAAAGTACCCTCCCAGGCTCCAAATGAAACAAAATTTCTGTGAAATATTTTGGTTATATTCATAAACAGTATTTGATATGATCTTTTAGTCTTGGATATGTTAATGGGCAAGAAGCTTATATATGGCATCCTTACCTTTCACAAAGTAAAATTAACACTGGTGCTTGCTTTGGGAACTCATGTATCACAAGGATTTACGCAAGCAGACTCCAAATCAAAGAATGAATAGACTTTCCAGATATATAACACAATTCAGTTAGAAGGGAAATTTCTAATTCATCTAGAGAAATCTCCTGCCCAAAAGAGTGGTAATTTCTAAGTCAGATCAGATTGTTCAGACTTGTGTTTAGATAATTTCAAATATCTCCAAAATTGAAGATTCTGTAACACTACTATAGAATTTAGCTTTTGAAACTTTGCGTTGTGTCCTATTGTTATGACTGAATAGGAGCTTTTCTTCTGCACAATCTTACCTTTATAAAGTAGATAAATTCAGTGTTATTCTCCTATTTTCTTTTCTAGACAAAACAAAAAACATTCTCTCCACCTCTTCACACATCCTGTGCACTAGCCCCTCATTTTTCTTGGTGGCCTTCCACTGGACTCCCTCCAATTTCTCCATCATGTCTTTTGCTTTGGGAGATTCCAAATTGGATGAAGCATTACAGATGTGGCCCCAAAAATGTGAAAAAATATATGTTCATATTTTTCTGTGGCTATGAACAGAGAGTAGAGTCATCTGAAAACAGAAACCATTGGTGTGGGATAAGGAGAAGTGAGTCTTTTGCTTTTGTATTTTGTTTAACTTGACCCAAGACAGTCATGCTATTCTCTTAACTTTTTGTAGCATAAAGTCTATGGAGCAGTAAAAAACCAAAATACACCACAAAGGTGCACAAACTGACTTTACCCAGGGGCCCATTTACTAATTCAATACAAGCAAGCTAAAGAATTCTGTGAACAGATTTTACCTACTTTGTTGTTATATATGTTACAAAAAAACCCCAACCAAACCCGAAAAAGCAAAACCACATCCCATTCCCACTTTCCCTAAAGTCACTCAACACCAGTTAACTGGCTGGAAAGAATGGCATTAGTACCAATCTCTTTGATCTGACTCAGCACTGCTCTGATCAGACAAACTTCGAGTAATAGAAACAGAAAACTTGCCTTATTCCTTGAAGTCACAGCTTCAGAAACAACAATCATGGCATTCATCAGCCCAAGTCGGGGTTTAGAAACAGGCGGTTTATAAAATCAATGGACATTTATTCAAGTAAAAGTAACTCTTTCAATGAGTTTTGTTTAGTAATACCCAAACATATTGGACAGATGATTACAAATGTTCTAAGCAGGCTATAAACTTAAAGGCTTTATGGGTAAACCAGGGTCTGAGTGGCATATCTCATGCTATCAGATACACAAAACAATTTACTGGAGAAACATTTTACCTTTAATTAACTCTTTAATCACATTGCTAATTAGTTTTAAAATATAGCACGGATTAACACTACAATATTCATTCATTTTCCTCAAGCCATTTTCTCTCTTTGATATTTTCTGAAGAAACAATTTTGTCAGCTGTTATTTTAGTGTCACATAAACACTATAAACATCTGACTCTTTTGCTGCAGATGATCACCACTATGCTTATGGACCCATATTATAGGGAGAGGCAGTTATGACCTCTTTCATAATCTAAATTTGGCAACTCTGAAACCACCAATGCTCAGCTGTACAAGGACCCACTTGATGTAATACACCACCTACAGAATGACTCCTGATCTCAGTGCCTTGACTGACTGCCTGTTGAAGTCTGTCTGATACCTAAGTCATGGAGGTATTTATATTGTCAGCTGCTACTTGTGCACTTGATAACAAGCAGCTACATTTTAACTGCTCATAAGGCCTTATTTGAACCCAGTGGGTGAAGCAAAGATCCAGGTGTGCTCTGATCCTGGTGGATCCTTTTTTGTACTGCTATGGCAGCATAGTAGTGCAAAAAAATGTGTGCAACCTCAGCTGTAGGGCAGTCTAAAAATAATGTATTCCAGTGATTGAGCCCACGCTTCAGTTCTAGCTTGAACTCTTGCAGAAAACTAGGGATCATTTTGTACATGACCATATCATACATAAACTCTGTGTATTCACCTTTTGCAATGTTTTTTATGAGATTCATAGCTACATCAATTGCACTATATATTGCTCAGCTTATTTCTTCCAGTGTAACTTCAAAAATATTTGAATTTTATATCAGATACTCTACAATTACCTCTTTTTAAGGCTGTTAAAATTATGTTAGTATTACATGTTTTCTGAAAAAAACATGGAATACATGACATTGCAAATTTCAATTTTCTAGATGGTTCATCCTTAAATAGGTATTAGTTTCTTCTGCCTTAATTTAAATCATTACACAAAGATTCAAAAATATATTTAATTTGATTGCTTACAATAGGTTTATATGAAACAATATATAATAATTTTGTCCTTACAGTGGTGTAAGATCTGTCCAGCTTTCTTTAATGATAACATTATCTGTTGTCAATAGGGTTTTTTTTTAATCATTCTGTCAGGACTAGATCTGTAGAGATAAGCACTATTAGAAAACTTTTGCAATTTCATTCAGAGCTGAATATCATAAACCCTATTTCTGCGGGAAGCTTTTCTGTGCCTATGTGTTTGAAAAAGAATATAAATTTTAAAGTAAAAATAAATCTTAGGCAAAGTTGAGAAAGTAAACAAACACAAAAACAATCAAAAGCTCCCAAAACATCTCCTGCTGCAATACTGCTTCTGGAAAGGTCTAGGTATTTCCTGCCCAAATAAAATATAAATTTTGAGAAGGGAGTGTAAATATTTGAGCCTTGGCCCTTGGTTTTGGAGATTATAGATATAATTTTCATTTCTTTTAAAATGTATTCCATGTACAAATAGAAAATTCTGAATTCAGTTTTAACTCTGCCTTGCACCCTTAAAACCACATATTTATTTCCTAAATCGCTGTCTGGAAAGTCATACTCTTCTGTGACAGGCAATCACTGAACTAGCCTAAAGCCATACTGACAGAGCTTTGAAGATTAGAAGTGTAGCGTTGAACTGGATGTAAATGGAAGAGGGAAGGAAGTTTAGCATACAGAGCACTATCACATTAAACCTTAAAAAAAATTTGTCCTGTGTATGTTAGAAGTGTGGCTACTTCACTAAGAAAAGCCTGTGTGTTGCTGTTCCAGGAGCAGAGCTAGAGTTGTCCAGTATGACCTTTCAGATATCTACATGTCGGTCAGCACAGGAAAGCTACTCTGCCTCCTTCCGCATGTGTGAAACACAATTATATATCTTTGTTGAGATATATCATATTAAACTTGTACAATTGGGGCACTTCACTTAAGTGTTGGACTTGATGATCCTTGTCGGTCCCTTCCAACTCAGAATATTCTGTCATTTATTATAACATTAATAATGAGATGCCACTGCGACAATTTTATCCAATAGCCACTGTCATTTACCAGACGCCTCATGCTGTGATCCAGAAATGCGTCTGTGCAATTTAAAATTGCAGAATTAATAAAGATAATTAAAACAAACAAGAAAAAAACCCAAAACAAGAAAAACCAGTAGTAGTTGATAACTTGTTTTAGATATATTTTGGAGAGATTTTTTCAGTCTTGCTCAAAATATTTTATATACTGAATATCACAGGATTCCTTTTGCCTTGCCACACTAAGCAGTAATTTTCCACAGCAAACTATCACATTCTATACTGATGGGGAGAAGGACTACCTGTTGATCCAGGGACCTGCAGACACATTTTGTCAATAATAGCATGTATTGATTCAGGTTTGATCTAACTATTCAAAAATTTTTTAATTATTTCAAAATTAATTTTCTGTAAATGACCCATAACCTGTGAAGGAATTTTGGTATCAACAGTCAAATAAATTTTCTGAGAAGTGTTCAGAGAATACGTGTGGACAGCAGTGCCAGGACAGAAAAAATTTTTGATCATATTCTGGAGAAATTCTACTGTACCTGAAGAGGACTTCAGGCTGTGAAAGTTGGCTGTAAGTGGAAAAACTCATGTGGAGCTTGATATTAAATTATTTGCATTACAAAATTCCTTGTGACACTCAACACCATTTGTATAAGAAATTTATGTTACTGCCATCATAAAGAAAATTTGCCATTTAAAATTTATAGTAGCCCAATATAACAACTTTGTGATCAAGCCAAAGTAAAATCAGCAGATATGGTGGTAAGCAATAATAAAATCTAATTTCTTCTTACAGACCAAACTCTCTTTTCAGCTTTTTCTGCATCTTAAACATAGTATATTAACAAAATAGCTGTGTTCCTTTACCTTCTATTTTGAGTTCTCTGGGAAAATTATGCTTTGACAGACTTGCCTTTAGGGTTTCTTCCCTCTCTGGTAAATGAACTGTCCTAGGAGATAATTTTATCTCTTATTTCTAAATTGCAGTAAAACAAAATAAAAAGTCATTGACCCTTCTGTAAGGTACATCAGCAGCTACAAAGGGTTATGCTGACATAAACACAGCCGACATCATATTATTTCAGTGCAAATAGATGTAATAAATAACAAGACAGAGCTCATTAATATTATCATCATTTCAAACACTAAAAAACTTCTCCATAATTTCATTTATGGAGCAATATTACAGTTGTAGGACAATATGCCTTCATTCTGCTGAAAATCTGCAACTTTATGGACAAAGAACCTGATTCTGATAGATGCTGAATGTCATTCCACCCACGGGGTTTGTGGATGCTGACCACCTTTCCAAGGGATGCCTAGTACTTCGTAGGATCAGTCCATAGTAGCACAGCTGCAGTAATCTCTTGGAGGTTCTGTCACATGGGCAATAGAAGAATCTCATAAAGTGTGTTTAGATGAAATATATCAACCTACTCAGCTCTTAATACTGGCTCTGGTGAGTCGATCTGAGGACAGAGTTGAAAAAGTTGAAAAAGTTTTGGATCAATATAGGTAAATAAGAACACAGTAGACTTACAGAGGAACAGAAATCCCAGTTTTAAGTCTATGAAAAATAAAGAAATTGTTTTGTGAAGATTACTGTTTAGTAGGCCCTTCAAAGTCCTCCAGTGTTCAGAAAACTGTTTGTCCTCTTTAGGGGAGTTGTGCAAAATAGCACTGGCTAACATTTTCATTTTCATTATATTTGTTTTTCCTTATGCTTGACTGCTCTATACAAAGTCATTCCCCATAATACCAAGCAATCTAGCTTGCAATTTTAAAAGCATCATTCAAGATAAATAAATGTATCTGTCAAATCTCAGAGTGAAACACAAATGTTCTGTGTTTTCCATGAGAGAAATATACAATTGAAAAACTCCTCAAAGTGATTTTCTCTGAGGTCCATCATACACTCATATTTAATCGACTTTTTAGTCCGGATGGCCAATGTTAGGAATTCTGCATAGCATATATAGAAATAAATTTACTAGAACAACAGTATGAGCATTTTATCAAAAACATAGCATATCTGATGTTCACATGCCATTTCTTTTCTTTCTAACTTAACTTCCAAATCTCCTTGACCCAAATGTGTAGAGCACCCATGCAAGAGTAACCAGCTTCCAGGTGCCTGATGCATACATGCCTGGGATGGATATGAATTGCAGTACACCTGAGCCCTTCTTTCTGCTGGTACACACTTGAAAGAAGAAAAAAAACAAAAAAACAAGCAGAACTCTTAATTTTTGGGTCCATGGTATATTAGACCCAGAAGAATGTAGAATTCAAGATGATAATACTCTTCTCTAAATGTGAATTCCAAGCAAGCACTTAAATAAAAGCCAATGCATCTGATGGAACAGAAAGGAACAGCAACAAAACCAATGAAACAGATGAACACCGTAGTGCCCCCCTCCCCCCCATACTACTGAATATAGATAGAGTAATTCACAGTTTTCATTGATAAAGATGATTTCTTGGTGTCAGAACTGATTTTGACTACATGGTTTTGTGTATCTACACGTTTTAGGAATTTCTACCACTCTACTGACCTAAGAAAGAATTCAGACTCATGAAATAATAAAGGGATCCCAAGTCTTTTAGTCACATTAGGAGCTTCAAGATATCTGGGAGTCTATCTCTATGACTTTAATCCTTATCAGGAATTTGACAAGACCCAACAAAAGGAACCAGTTTTTGTACACTTTGTGTCCTTCCTTATTAACTAAGAAATCTGTCACTCAAGTAACTGAGTAAGTATTGACAGACTTATTCTCACAAGTGTAATAAATATTGCTACCTGTCTTTTGCAGTTCAGGATCTGAGCCACAGGCAGAGAGACATGAAATAGGGAAAGGCATAAGCACGTGCTCACCTGAGACATATCTGAGAAGCTTGGTTTACAGAATGAAGGCAAGGAATACATTTCAGAATTTGCCTAGACCTAAATGACTTCCAAAGATTCATTCAGATGGTTGTAACAACATTAAGTCTTAAAAACCCAAGGCTTCTGAATGCTGCTGAAAGGTTTTAATCATAGGTTCCTCTGCAGCATGTAGAAACATCTTTATAGTATAAAATCTTTACAATACAACAGATAAATTCCATTCATTTTTTTTTGTCTGACGGTTGTTTTGTAACCTTAGACACAGAATTTTATTGGCAGCTGAAACCAAATCTAAACTTATGTGGGAATGAAAGATGAGAAAAATTCTATTATATAAAACAATCCCCTTCGGTTGGCCATATTTTTGCTACAAGCATTATTTTTCATGTTCCAGTGATGGGAAAAGCAGATTTAAGGGCTTCCTCCAGATCATTTTATTTCACTTTTTATAAAAGAATTAAATCCTACAGAAGAAAAAAGTTATTTACCTTTTATTTTGAATAAACATCATAGTTAAAGTAAAATTCACAAGGACTCAAACAGACCTGAAAATTTATTTTTAAAAATATTTGCTTTGGTCTGAGGAGTCTAAAGGGTTTTGGATAATTAATTAAAGGCAGATTTCAGGTTGGGTGTGATGACAATATTTTCTCCTGACTATATTATGTATCAACAAAAAATAAGTGTTTTAGGAGTAATAATTATTTCTGAAATCTTTGTTCAAAACTGTTTAGCTTAAGATCATTGTTTTTAGCAATTAATATCTTAACCCCTTTAAAATATGCTGAAAAATATTGATGAGATTTAATAGATATCAGAAGTTCACATGTCACTTGGCCATCGAAGATTTAATTAGTAAACCAACATCAGAGTATATTTGTAATAAAATGTATTTTATGTACATCAAACATGGAACTTGAACTATAACTGTAGAACACTTTTTTTTTAATCAAGAATCTTATCCCAAACAAAAGAAAATCTTCACATTCAGGAAAAAATCTTAGGTTTACTTAAAATCATTACAAAAGATAATACTTTCTGAGGCTTTTCATCAGAAACATTAGAAACTCAGCTTCAGTTGACCATTTCCCTCCAAGATTAAAAACGTATTAACACTAAGTAAAATTAAATAAATAATCCAAATATATCAGCATAATCTTGTTACTTGTAGTGTCGCAGCTCCAATCTTTCATGTGTTCTTCCACTTTATTTACTTATTCTCATTTTTGTTAGTGCAGCCTTCTCTGGGGTTTTAGAGGAGCCACTTTTCCTATATTCCCAGGCATGCCAGGGGAAATTTTGAGGTAGGTTGCCAAATTGCAAACTCTTTTCCAGGTATGATCTGTCAAAGCAGTGGAAAAAACAGAGGTCAGAACCTCAGGTAAATATATTTTGTTGTTTGTTGTTTAAATTTAATCAAATGTATCAAGCTGACAGTAATGGGAAAGCATAACGCTCACTTACTAAAAAATAAGTTCAAGTGAGTTTCATATGTCACTGCTACAAAATTTACAGGGCTTTATTTTTTTTACTTTGGGACATTTTTATATAAAGCAGTCTAATCTATATTGTGCTTGGTTTGATAGAGAATATTGAAAGTTGAATTATGAAATATAATAATAAGTTGTGTTTAAAGGCAGCCTGCAAAATGCAGTAATTTTATGACAAAAATGAGGCCTCAAAAGAAATTTAATATTTAAATTAATTTTTTCTCTCCATATCCATTTCCTCTGTGGTATCAGAACTTTAATAACATTACCTTTCTTCTGTTTAAACACCGTGATAATTTTTAGCGATTTTTAAAATTCATCTTGGGCATATCCTGAAAAAAGGCATTAACAAAAAATAATGACAGGGAATCTGTTCATTTTTACTGTGAAAGGAGGAGGAAAATACAGGTACAAATAGAACTGAAAAGCATAAAGATGTGTGAAATGTAAGGTTGGTTAGAATATCACTAGTGTGGGAAAAAAGAAACAGAATCCTTTCTCTCATGTCCCTGCTCCTCTCTGACCTGGTCAATAAACCTATCCAATTACCAAACCACTGCCAAACACTGCTTGAGGAGACCCTTTTTTTTGTACCAGTAAGAGTCTAATGTGCATGGAGGATAGACAATGGACTAATAACATCTGTGTGCAGGTGTTTATCTATCTTTATTTTTTTTTTTTGTTTTGTTTTTTTTTTTTTTTTTTTTTTTTTTTTGAATCCTGCCCCTTGACAGTTTCATTGAAAGTCTCTAGCTCTTGTAGTCCATAATCCCATAAAATTTTCTTTGTGATGCAGCAAACAGGCAGGATTTCATGTCCCAGAACCACTTCCAGTCACCTCTGGGTTTTCCTCTAGGCATATGTGCAAACTCTATTCGTTTAGCTGCTGTTTGGTTAGTGGACTCTGGAGGCTTATGTAGATATAAGATATACAGAACTGACATTTCTGGCAGACCCTGACGCTACTTCCTTTTCTTTTGTTCTCTATTGTTCCTTTCTTTGGCATGAAGCAGATGCTTATGATGTCTGTGTTGTGAGTAGGAGTTGAGGAAACCCAACTGTTCAACTTCTTGTCAATGTTTAAGTCTCTTTGGGCATCATTATTTATACCTCCAAAGGAAAACGTGACATTCTGGAATTCTACAGCAGGAAAGCGGTCAAGTATAAAATTTTTTTGAGTGCAAAGATCTCCTTTTGAGCACTGGTGTGTTACAAGAGTCAAGTGAGAGATATATCTTTTCCAGACCTATCTTCCCCCTGAAAGCACTGAGAGCTTTCTACTGTGTAATAAAAGTAAGGAGAAGAGAGGAAGGTTCAGTTTGCTATAGTAAATAAAAAGCATAAAATAAAAAAATTAGATCATTGTAATCTGAAGCTTTTTAGATGCTGTAAACAATAATGAACACTGAAAATACTGTAAACAATAATGAACACTGATACACAAATATCTAACAGAGCAATGAAGTTATTTGGACTTGAAACTGACTTGCAGTAAAATGACGACCTCAATTTAAGCAATATTGAAGCAGCTCTGATATGAATAGATGAAGGGGGATACATCCAGGATAAAAAAACTGGTCAACAAAAACACACTTCATATTTTTAAACTTTCTTTTTCAATTTTAGTTGAAAAAAAAGTTCAACTGAATATTAAACTTTTTTTCAACTAAACCTATTTTATTCTGACCTTTAAGTATTTCTAAAGCACATCTTGTACTGAATTTGTCCTATCTGATATTTCATCAGTTTATGCTACCTGTACACTCTGTATGATTCGCGTTTACAGTGGGCTCTGTTGTCAAGTGTAAAGAGGTGTTACTATTTACTAATTGTAATAGCAAGGTTATTTTAAATTGCCAAAATAGAATGCAAAGTGAATGAACAAGAACACATTACAATTGCTTCATTTATAAGTGGGAACAACCCCTTTATCAAAAAATTATATGAAAGATACACCCAATGATCTTCTATCATTATAAAGTAAATGAAGCATCTGTGAGGACTGGGAACCAGGGTTACAAAGATACCCCTTTCCTTGTAATATCAAAAATGTGCTGTTGGTTGCGACTCAAGTTGCTTACTTGAGTAACCGATAAAAAACATCAGCCAAATATTTATTTAGAATAAAAAAGTGTCATATTTGTACCTATCCTTGTGATTGGATCAAGAAATGCAAAGCTGTCTTTAAGTCACTTCAGGGCTTCCTAGGGCATTTCAAGAATTTGTTGGTAGCTCAGATATCAGCAGGTCTGGAATATCTCTGTACTCTGTTTTCTACAGTTCTGTAAGAAAAATAATGGTAATCCAGATTCTATGTCCTTGACAAAGACTGGTTTATTACCTGCCCTGAAATTCAACTCCAGAAATTTTGTGGTAGCTAATGGCCACTGGAGATACTTTGAGTGACCAAAGTAGTTAAAAAGGATCTCACTATAGCTATTAAAAATACAATATAGAAATTACTTCATGTTTTAGACTTCTGACTTGAAAAAATTAGCAATCTTTCATTTCTGCTTATAATATGCCAATTTATGTATAAAGATTATCTGCTGAATTCTAGTGTTTGTCACTGGGAAGTTTCTCTTCACTGATGAATTTTCTCATCATTCTTTTCCTCCATGAACAGCTGTAAATTTGGCAAAGACATATATTTACATTCCTGAAGAACTTATTTGGCAGGTGGCTCTTGTTTTTCACAACCTGCTCTCTCTCTTAGATGGTAAATATTTTTTGTCTTCTTTCCCTCTGTGATTCTGTATGTGACAGAAACATCTATTTTGTAAATTCAGATTAATATTGTATCCTGTCTGTAGTTATGTAGTTCTCTGTAATTGCTCTAACTGAAATTAGTGAATATTAATAGTTTTATCCTTGAAAGCCTGGTAGATTTTTTTTTTCTTTTTTTTTTTTTTTTTTTTTTTTTAACAAATGCATTGCGCCTTGCTCATGTTAAGACTTTAATTTCTGTACTATCTCAATCAGAGGATTCTGGCAGGCTGAGATCTGTAGGCCAAATTTTACACAAATTCCTTTCTACGGCCTTCCTTCTTTGCCTTGTAGTAGGAATAGTAGTGAAGTAAAACACCCAAATGCACCACAGGGCACCTTGGTGAGACAGTGGAGGTGTCCCCACAACAGGGATATCCACCCATGTTTTCTCACTAAATTTTTTTCACACATCCTTCTTCACTAAATTGTATTTCCTGTTGATGGCAAGAAGCAAACCTGACATCCAGTTCACAGCCTTATTATTATAAATAATACAATTTTTTATTTTTTATTCAACAGAGACTATAAAGAAAAAAGAAAAATAGATACTATTAAATGCTGTTTTGAATACAATTTCAAAATAAATATAAGTATTTGAATTTGCACAGTAGAAACCATATTCTACACCATAAAATTTTGTTTTAAATGACATATTCTGGACAGTGCATTTTCTAGGTTTCATGTCTAGTGATCCCCCTTAAAAGACTGATGCCATTTGTGTCTGGCAATGATAACTACCATGTACTGTGGCATACAGAACCAGTTATTTTAATCTATTCACACTGATTTCAGAAAGATAGAGTTGCATTATTTTATCTTGAGGGAAAAATGTATGTCTCTTGAATTGGTTTTGCAAAAAATTCACTAAAACTAAAATGACATTTTAAGCATTAGAGGCTTTTCATGCCATAATTTATATACACTTAGAGTAAAATAGAGAAATATGTAGATTCATTTAGTGAAGCAGGTTTATACATTCGTATTTTTTCTTCGGACTTTGAGTAAAAACCAAATTTGATCATGAAATATCCAGTCTCTATTAGTCTTTTCTAGTGATCTCAGTGTCAGAACTGAACTTTTATAAAAGCCTAAACTAGGCTTTTATTAAATCAGTTAAAGAAGAGGCAAAGTGACTCATACACAAACTCAACTATAAAGTTCCAGATAGGAAAAGACCCGCTCCCTAGAATCCTAGTCATATGTGATGACAGTAATATCCTAAGGGAGAGCAAATCCTAGCACATTTATGTAACTGAGATTCAAATTAATGTATTTCAGTTTCTCTTCATAATTTGCATTGTTTAGATTTTAACTAAATCCATTTTTCACCTATTTCTAAATATTTTAAAATGGTGTTGTGTCTAATGACATGTTAAACCTAGTCCATAATAAGACTGAGAAATATTCTCCAATACAATAGTAGTACAATAGTACGCACCTGATAGAGTTTAACATCTATCACTTTCACTGCTTTATACACAATCATGATTGAATTTCACTCTTGACTCAGTTAACTACCCGTTCCCAATGCAGTTGATGTAGAATCTGTTGAAACCTATCCATAATAAATCAAAACATAAATCCTCATAGCTATGTAAATATGACAGAACCCATTTGTGGTCCCACAGGAACAGACAAAGAAAAGTAATTTTAAGGTATGTAATGAATTTGTATCAGTCTAGCCATTACTGCAAGAAACACTTTTCTTGTTTGTTTTCTCACATTAAATGTGAGGTAGAGCAATTTACTCCCTTTGGTTGATACTGCTGTTTGGTACTGCTCCACTTTTGTCACAGAGTAAAAGGTTGTATATATAATATAGTGTATATGTACATATGTGTGTGTGTGTATATAAATAAAATAGTACATACCAGAGAGACTAGCATAATGTAAATCCACACTTAACACACTATAATCTGTGAGATAGACAGACCTTGAAGTTAATAGAAGTATCTCTGCTTTGCTGTCCATAATGCTGGAACAAAGGCTAATACTAATAGTTTTTCAGTCAGTTAGATCCTGATGACAGCTTTGTGAACTTCTGTCATAGTATACAATTTTAGCAAAGTAGAATTGGCCCAAAATCTTAGGTTGTTCCTAAAATATTTTACTTGTCTCTTCCCACCTGTCTGCCTCCCTACCAAGGAGGTTGTCTGATATGATTATTGACACAGACGTAGCAATTAGAAAAGGCTCATGGCTTCTCCAGGAGCCAGCTCTTGACTGTTCTGATGGAGATAGATGCAGGAATTCAAACTGCTTGCGACCAGCCTCATTTTTTATACCATGTCCTTTGAATTGTCCAGATTTACCAGTTTTATAGAGTATGCTTTTCTTACAAATTTCTTAGATAAAATTTTATTATTTGGAACTGTGTTGATTTCTGGCACAAATTAGTTAACCATACCTGAGGGAAAAACTGAGCAGACTTAGGTGAAGTTTCCATTTCAGTGGAAGATATAATTCAAACTGTGGTCCACAATTTCCTTTAAGTGATGACTGAGCAGTACAATCCTAATCTTAAAAAAGTCAGTAACAATAGATGTCTTGCCTTCTCGGTGAAGACTGGATTTCACACAGGGCATCAGTTTTGAGATTTCTGCGTATCTTAAAATTATTTCTATTTTCTGAGGAGGTTTTTTGTTATTTTTTTCTTCTGGCTTTGTGTTTTTGTGTCATTAGTGTATGACTTTGGGAACCACTTCTCTCCTGTGTTTAGGGAAAGCTTCACAAGGTTTGTGCACATACCAATAGCACTATCAGCTAATGTATCATCCTTCAGCCATAGCAAGAAGCAGAGAATTGACTCTGCAGTGGAATTCAGTCAAATCTTGTCTAGCTAACAAGTCTCCTAGTTCCATGTACTCCCCTGTCTCCTGGCAGGGATGACAAAATTGCTGCAATCCAAACACAAAAAAAAATGTCAGCAAAACTAGGGGGATTGTAGAGGGAGAAGGAATCCTAACATGTTTAGTCTAGAACTGATATCTTACTATATTTGAAAAGAAATCAGAAAATAAAAGAATGAAAACACAAAGGACTGTACGCACTTTGTAAAAAAATGAAAAATATTCAGCAGTACAATGGAGAAAAAAAAAAATTCCTTATATAGTCTCTGCTTTGGCTCAAGTATGATATGAATTTAACCTCAATGGAACACACACTGAATGCCCAAGATAACAAAAAAAAAATTTTTGCTGTGATACCTTTATGACCAACAAAAAATTTGAACTTATTTCCTGTTTTTCTACTAAAATATTTGTAAATTTTATCTCTCATAAAGCCTTCATCTTGCTGAGAGACTTTTGTGGGCTTGGGTCTTGCTATTTCATTTACTTGTTTGAGGTTTTTTTGGGTTTTCTTTTAGTTCAGTGTGTTTCTAAAGTAGAGATTTTCTTGTGTACTGTCATTTCCAGGACATTTAAGCTTATTTCCCCTTTTATACAAGAATTCCATATATATATGGAGATTAAATTTTTAAAATTTATTGCCTCCCAGAAGGGAAAAATATTTAAAAAGCTACTATTATCCTTTTTTAATTTTTCAACAAATATTAAGAGAACTAGAACAGACTACACCAGAAGAGACTAAGGGCAGGAAATTTGTTTCCTTTGCAAATGGTTCCTTCCGTTTATTATGCACTGAGGACTTTCTGTGGCAACGGCTCATGCAACACCTTTCCACCTGATTGCTCATCGCCTGCATCCGGGCGAGCGCACGCGGCGCATTCCGGGTGCGCTGGGACATGCCTGCTCCCGTGGCTCCTCTGAGCAGGGCAGCCTGGATTCCCATGGAGCTGCTCACTGATCACTGCTCAGCCCATGCAAATCAAAGTAAGTCACAACAACGCCGATGCTGCTGCGTCTTCATGCCAGAACGCTCTGCTGAGCCTTGGCTTGTTTACTGCTGAATTCCCTGCAAAGGGGAGGCTTGGCTGTATAAACAATTGAAGACCTTAATATATAATTAATGTGTTTCTTAATTAAATAGTAACCAAGTATGTTGTAATGTTTCAATTAAGAGTACAGAAAGTAATTAATTATAATCTTAAATACTTAATGTGAGCATGCCAATTAAGAAAATGCTATTTCTCTAATTTAAAAATTGCACTTGCCTCAATTTCAGTATAACCGTACATTTTTTAGGGTGTTTTTTTTTTTTTTTTCCATTGCAGGACTTTTTTCCAAGAAAACAACCTTTTAAGTTTATCAATAAAAACTCTCACTGTAACTAAGTTTATACGCATATAAACAAATACGAAAATTTTACTTAAAAATATCATGCCAACTATTTTTTATATCATCTTTTTTTTTAAGTGAACAATGTAAAATCCCCATTTTAATTTTTATTTCAAGGATATTTACTCCATGTCTTAAGTCATATGATTTAGGCATAAGGTCATTGCATTTCATTTCCTCTGGCTAACAAGAGGTAAAACAGTATTAAAGTCCCTGGAATTAAACTATCAATTCCAGTTGGGTTTTAGCCTTTGAAGTAGGTGTTTTGAGTCTCAGCTCTAAACATTGTATGTCACTGGAAACAACGCAGAGTCACAACAGTTTAGCAAGAGCCGGGTGGAAGACATATTACAATATTTGGATTTCTTTAAGAGGTGCTAGTTGAAATTCATTGCTGGCTTTCTTTTCTTCTTCTTTGTGTTGCCAGTGAGGTATTCCAATGTACAAGGATGAGTTCAAGTCACACTCTGCATAAAGTCATGCACAGAAAGGTAGGATGAATGGCACTGTTCGCAGTCACCATCTGTCTCTATGAAAATAAGCCTGGCATTTTCCACTCATTGCACTCCAAGCTAACAATCCTTTCCTGAAATACAATATAAAACTGATAAAATCTAGAAATCGTTTCTTTGGACCACTGTAGTGGTAATATTGACAGAAAAATAGAGGTTAGATGAACATTTTTACAACACCGAGAAAGGAGAAAAAAGAAAATCAAAATTGGACCTTGAAATAAGGATAGTATACCATATTTAGGAGCTCCAATGGAAATAGGCTTGACTGTCGCTGTCACGGACACG